>CM076583.1:26339422-26606361 GCA_034641835.2 Pinus albicaulis | reverse complement strand
ATTTGCATTAGGATCGTAGGTGCTGTTTCTTTTAAGAATTGCAATTGCTGTTTATTTCATGCTGTTGTTCCTTTTCTGGATTTCATTCCCTTTCAGTTGTTCCATTTGCTTTAAGATCACCGAAATGTAGTGGATAGAGATATACTCGCCAGAGTCCCCAGATTTGGTCATCTTGCATCGATTTCTAGGGGAACGAGTTATTGCTACTGCATCCCTGATCGATGTTCAGCAAGATTGCTGTAGTTTAGCTTTTTACATTCCTGTCATTGTAATTAGGTTTCCTTTCCAAGCATTTATTACTTTTTTCTGTGCTACATCCTCACAAGCATTGCTCTTAGATAATTGTAGCCTCAGACAGAGTACACTCTTGAGATAAAAAGACGCTCCCGGATTGATGATTAATGTAGGCTAATTAGGTGTTTAAAAGATACCTTTTTATGGTCCAACAAGGGGTTAAGGGTTTAGGGTTTAGGAGGCTAAATGGGTTATAGGTTTAGAGGTTTAGGGGGTTAGGGGATTTAGCAGTGAAGGATTTTAGGGGTTAGGGGTTAGGGTTTTGGGGGTTAAATGGAATAAACACTTAAATGGGTTAGGTTTTTAGGGGTTTAGGGTGTTGAATTGGTTAGGGGTTAAGGGTTTAGGGGTTAGGAAATAGGGTTTAAGGGGTCAAGGGTTATGGGTTGGGAATTAGGGTTTAAGGGGTTAGGGGTTTTGAGGTTTAGGGGGTTAAATGGGTTAGGATTGGTTTAGAGGTTTAGGGGGTTAGGGGATTTAGCAGTTAAGTATTTTAGGGGTTAGGAGTTAGGGTTTTTGGGGTTTAGGTGCTTAAATGGGCTAGGGGTTAACGTGTTAGGGGTAGGGGTTAAGGGTTTAGGGGTTAAATGGGTTAGGGATTTAGAGGTTTAGTGGGGGTAAATGGGTTAGGGGTTAAGGGTTTAGAGGTTTAAGGTTTAGGGGGTTAAGGGTTTAGGGTTTAAGGGGTCAAGGGTTATGGGTCAAGGGTTAAGGGGTCAAGGGTTAGTTTTCTGCAATAACATAATTCTCCAATCCCATACACTTCTGCTTGGAATGTCACACTTAACATTCATTTCCTTTTCGGATAATATTCTTTATCCCCTTACATCCATAGCTAGGAAAATAAACTTCATTTCAATTTAATCTTGTGAAACTAAAGTGGAATATAGGAGGACCCATTCCAAGAAGGGCATCTCACTCAATGTTCAAATAATATTGCTCATTCCCTTACATCCATACCTAGGAAAATAGACTTCCTTTCAAGTTAATCGTGTGAAACTGAAGTGGAAGATAAAGTGACCCATTCCAAGAAGCTCATCTCACTTCAAAAATTTCTCAAGATTTCCAAGAATTTATAACGATATTAAGGTGCTATGCATTTTCTCCTTTATCACCTCATTGCATTTAGTCAATTGTTTTTTAAATTTAAATTTATTCATTAATTTAAAAAAAAAATATTATATAAATTATATATAGTTGTTTTTATTTTGATTTATGTTTTAGAATTTTATTTTATTTATATTAATATATCAATTAGTTTTATATAAAATATTTTTAGTTTTTTATATAACATTGATATTACAAAATATTGTAACAAATTTTATTTAATTAAATCTTCATGTATTTTTTTATCATTAATAATAATAAAATAATTTAAAATAAAATTATAATTTTATTATTTTTTATCATTTTTTAATTTTAATAAAGTACTATTTAAATTATATAAAGTACCAATTCTAAAAACTTAATAATTGTTGTGTTTTATTATAGGAATAAAACTCGAGTTGAAAAAACTCTAGGATGAGAGTTTTCAAAACTCTCATACGAGAGTTTTCAAAACTCTCATACGAGAGTTTTCAAAACTCTCATACGAGAGTTTTCAAAACTCTCATACGAGAGTTTTCAAAACTCTCATACGAGAGTTTTCAAAACTCTCATACGAGAGTTTTCTAAACTCTCATACGAGAGTTTCATTGGGTAAACTCTCGGGCGCAAACTCTCGTCCGAGAGTTTTTTAAACTTTCGGCCGAGAGTTTGGCCATGCGTTTAAATGTAACTTTAGGTGGGTTAAACTCTCGGTCGAGAGTTTTATAAATTTCTCGTCCGAGACATTATCTCGGCCGAGAGTTTCTGGTCAACGAAAAACACAAAAAATTCTGCAGTTTTCAGGAACCTGCAACTTTGGAGGGGCAGAACACCTAAAAAAACAAAATGTTATATGTCGGACAAAGTACCATTAGATTCATCTCTGAATCTAGTTTCTGATGATATGAGATTTGTGGAGTTTCATTAAAAAATTCAATTTTTTATTAATTTTTTACTAAACTGTGTCACTGTGGAATTTCATTGTTCGAAAAATTGCACGGAATGAAAATTCAATAACTTTCAAATGAGGACACCAAAAAATTCAAAAAAATCATACTGCACTTCCTCTCCCTGTCTACTTCAAAAGGGTACTCTCATTTTTCTTATTGACGATCACATTGAAAAGAAAATCAAAGGATGATAAAATGTACCGAAACATCACTGTTTTTTTGTCTTCGTCCATTTCAAAAAATAATAAAAAACAGTGATTTAATCCGAAAATTACCGAAAAATAGTCTGTGCACTAGTGCAATATATGCAGATTATAATGCTATGGTTTTTTTCCAAAAAATGAATGACCTTCCCTAAAAAAAGTAAAGGATTATAAAGTGACTATTTATGTTTGCCTGAAAATTTCAAGTATATGCAGTTAGTAAACAAGAAATTTACCCCTCTATATATCAATCTTTTTTTTTTTTTTAAATATGGGTATGGAGGTAAGACAAATCTCTACAATTCTTGTTTTTATGTCAAAGCATAATTTGCAATAAAAATATGAGTTTAGTGGAGTTGAAGTTGAAAAACATAGAAAATTACAATTTTCAACGTCAAAAAAGGGCAAAAAGTGTTTCCCAACTTCACATTTTCACTCCCCAAACACTGGCAGGTTCCTCAAATTCAATATAGAGGACTGCTGGATACCTCGAAACTCAGGCAAGATTTTTGCTGCCACTCATCCTGCTTCGGTTGTATAGCTCTCAATGTACACTTGTCTTTTGAGCGCTGGGAACTCAAAGGAGTCCGTGAGGTCTGTGTCAATTAGAGCTGCGCTGTCATACTTCCCGACGAGGGACTCCATTTTGTGAATCCTACTGTCTAGCTCCTATTCTACTACTGCTTGACTTACTTTTGTCATCTTTGCTCGTCGTTGATACACTTGCAAAATATTTCTTGGCCCCTTCGCTTGGATTTCTTCTTCTAGACACCTTCGCTGCTCTGGTGCTGCTCCAACTTCCTTTGCTCCTTCGAAAATTTCTAACTCTAACTCAGATCTCTTCGGAATTCTCGCATTTTTCTTCATGTAGGCTATGCAATTAACTGGCACGAGTGAGGTTGATGAGACCCCATAACGAATTAATTCTTGTTGGCGTCCTCCGCGGCGATAATCGTGTGATTAGTTGCCGGCTGAGGTGTTTTCTGACATCTGCTGACGGTGGTGTGGGGAAATGGGCGGATGCGACGGTGGAGGTTACTTCTAATTATGGAAAAATTATTACATCAAGGTTACGTCTAATTATGGAAATTTGTTTTGCAAATCCTGGCGATCCTACGGACTGACATAAGTACTGAATGAAATGATGGGGACTGACACTTGACACGTTTTCTTATCCTATGGGGATGGCATGTTGGATGCGCCCCTCCCCGACCATAATCGGTTGCGTTGCGGTCCCCGCAACCAAGCTGTTATTGACAAACTATGCATGGATAAGTGACTCTACCTACGCTCATCTCGGGTGCGAGAGAGTTATTCAACTACTCTATTCTATAGACTTCTCTTGGGTGTGAGAGTTATTGAAGGAAAGCTAAAGAAACTTAGTCATGGTAGGGCTTTAGGCGTGCGCCATTCACCCATCCAGGTAAAACAGTACCATCTAGCTGAGCCAACCGAACTGCTCCGGAATCCTTAATGTCGACGACGAAGTATGGTCCCAACCAGTGCATTTGTAGTTTCCCTGGAAATTTTTGAAACTTGCTATCATATAGCAAAACCTTGCCGCCAACCTGGAACGTTTTTCTCTTAATGTGTCGATCATGCCATGCCTTCTGCCTATCTTTCTGAACTATTTGATGAAACTCGACAAGGAACCTTGCCTCGTCAAGTTCCTGTAATTCGTGAAGGTGTTCCTGTAGTGATTCCTCCTCCGAGAACTTTAGGGAGGTGGCGATCAGAAGGCTCGGTATGGTGAACTCGGCTGGAATCACAACTTCACGGCCATACACCAGCTGGAAAGGTGTTTAATTTGTCAAGCACTTCACTGTTATTCAGTAGGCACATAGTGTGACTGGCAGACGTTCATCCCAATCATCTCGTCTTGCATTGCAGATCTTCGTCAAGCCTTTTTCAAGGATTTTGTTAAATGCTTTGACAGTGCCATTAGCTTGTGGGTGGTACGGGCTGCTTTTGTGATGTTGTATCATGAAGGTTTCCAACAACGATTTGATTGTGTCGTTAATGAAGTGTGTACCTTGATCACTGGTTAAGCTCCTTGGGCAGCCAAATCTGCTGATGATGTTTTCAAAGATAATCAGGCTGTCGTCTCTGCCGTACAATCCCTTACCACCTCTGCTTCGGCCCATCTGGTTAGGTAGTCCGTGGCACTGATGATGTATCGGGCCTTTGAGTGCCTGGCTACAGGTGCTATGGGGCCTACGAAGTTGACAACCCACTTCTCGAACGTTTGCAAAATGTTCACCGGGTGTAGTGGGAGTTCATCTCGGTGATAGGGTCTCCCCGTTCTTTGATAAACATCGCATTTCTTGACAAAATATTTGCTGTCGGCATGGACCGTTGGCCACCATAGTCCAGCTTGTAGCACTTTCCTGGCTGTGGGTTTCGCCCCCACGTGTCCTCCCGCGATGCCGCTATGGCATTCCCATAGAACGGCTTCATGTTCATGGTCAAGGACACACCTCTGAAGAATCTCGTCAAGCCCCAACTTATACAACTGCCCCACAATCAGTTGGTATTCAGTAGCTCAAACAACCAGGTGTCATTTCTGGGCTGGGGTGTACTGCTGACGACATTGCCCCGTGGTGAGGTATGTTGTGATTTCGGCCAAATAATCTGGTATGGATTCTACCTGGAAAAGATCAGCATCAGGCAACTGATCATCGAGAGAGCCTGCGTTCTCTCCAGTCTCCAAGCGGGATAAGTGATCGGGCCCGACATTTAGCCTCCCGGGCTTGAAAATCACTTCGAAGGTGAACTCTTGAAAAAGTAGGAGCCATTGGCATATCCATCCTTCCAAAACTTGAACTTACCTCCTAGGAGATAGTGGCAGAACTTCTGGTCCATTGCGAGTGCCTCCCTCTCCGTGGTGGTGTAATTTTGCTTCGCATTGGATAGCTTGCGGCTGGAAAAGTACACTAGGTGGTCGACTGGCGTCTCCCCTATTTGCACTAAGACAGCCCCAAGTGCGATAGCGGAAGCATCGATATGCACATGGAACTGCTTATCCCAATTTGGGTGAACCAGAATGGGCGTAGTTGCCAATTTCTCATTTAAAGCGTCGAGAGCGATTTTGCAGTCATCTATCCACTAGAACACCTCTGACTTCCATAGTAATTTCTCCAAAGGAGTAGTTATTTTCACATAGTTTCTGATGAATCGCTTGTAGTAGCCCATGTGCCCCAGTAGTGATCTCAACTGCTTCACGGTTTTCGGTGCTTCCATGTGGACGATTACTGCCACTTTTGCAGGGTCGACACAGACTGCTTTCCTACACACCACATGTCCTAGGAGCATTCCGAACGGAACTGCGAATATGCATTTCTTCAGGTTCAACGAAATTTGTAGTTGCCGACACCGATCGAAAATTATGCATAGAAGGGTGGCGTGATCCTTCAGCAAGCTATAGACTATCCAGTTTTCTGTGTAGACTTCCAGGAACTTATGGATATATTCTCGAAAAGTAGCTATGATAATCCAAGAAAACACGGCAGGTGCGTTCTTCAACCCAAACGGCATTACGTGATATGCGAAGGACCCCCACTCTGTGGTGAATGTCGTTTTCTTCTTGTCCTCTTTGGCGATGCGCACCTGATGATATCCTAAGAACCCATCGGTGAAGGAGTATGCCTCATTCCCCACAACATTGTCTAGTACTTCGTCACTGAATGGGGTGGGGAATGGGCCATGGATGCAAGCGTTGTTCAAAATTCAGTAGTCCACGCAGACGTGGATTTCAGATTTTTCCTTCTTATTTTGAATGACGATGGGACTCATCCACTCTGCTTCTCCCACAGGAAAAATTAGGCCTGCCTTCAACATTTTGTCGATCTCTATTTTGAATTTCTCCTTTATCTGCGGGTTCAGTCAGTAAGGTCGATGCTTCACTGGCCTGGCGTCCGGCTTCAATATAATCCTCATCTCTCTGAGATCCCCTTTGATCCCTTTTAAATCTGCAACCGGTGAAGGGAATAGGTCTTTGTATTCCTTGAGGAGACTAAAAATTTCCTTCGTCATCTCCTTGTCCCAATAGTCCTCAATTGTAGCCAGCTTGGGTTTTTCCTCGGTGCTGATGTTTAGCTTTTTAGTCCTCAACGGAAGTAGATGTATTCCTTTGGTGGTAGGCTCTTCTTTGATGTTCCACTCTCCTTCTGTCTCTTCAAAGTACAAGTTCCTCAGTTTCTCCAGACTATCATATTTTGGCTCGCTATCAATCCTTTGGCAAGCCAACTTGTGTCTGTCATCAGGGTTCAGCACCAATGGCCTCCCATCTGCGCTCTGATCGGGGAAGAATAGTATTCCTTTTATGGCCTGTAATGCTTGGGATATCGGGTTTGTCTTCCCCTTAAATGAGAAGCACTGAACAAATTTGTCTACAACCTCTGGCCAGGAAGTGGTCCCTCTCTTCCTCTCTTCTTCCAAATACCAGGCTTGCGGAATGGTATCCAAGGAGTGGACAAACTGATGCACCCACAGCTCCTCCGGATACCCCACACTTCCCCACTACTTCTGACATAATTTTAGATGGTATTCCGAATCAGAATTTACTTGGTACCTTCGCTTGCTCCGAGGTCCTTCATCTTCCTTAAACCGCACCCTCAAAGCCATCGCCACACAACTCCACCGCGACAAGGAGTTGTGGTGATTTTTCGACCACCTGGCTGAGGTGGATTGTAATGCTACATCCATGAGTGGTATTCTTTTCTCCTCTGGTACCTTATCTTCTACCTTCGAAATGAAGGTATTTATTACTTTCATATTGGAAAGGGTGGGGAATTCCCTTATCTTAGCCCCGATCCAATGGATTCTTGCAATACTGGTGCATCTCCTTGTGCTGGTCTCGTACCTGCCTTGCTGCTAGTCCTCCCAAGCGATTTCTGAGCCCAGCTCCAAGCTCTGGAAACTTCGCCAGCTGATGGAGCCGGTTGCTGTCAGGTTAATGTAATCCTCCCTCTTCCCTACTATCATCTAATAGAGGTTGTCCAATAACTGAGCATCTTCCCTGTTATCCACTTTTTCTGTATATCTCGGACCTTGATGCGGGTCGAGAGGCTGAGTGACTTTAACTTCCCCATCTTCAAAAATCATTAATTCCTTCTTGAGATCAATAATGGCATAGTTTTCAAAAGCCCAGTTGATCCCTAACAATGCAGGGTACGGGTCTTTGTCTCCCATAATATCTATTACCTAAAAGTCTGTGTAGGTCTTTACCCCTGCGATGTCTACCTCAATGTCTTCGAGTTTGCCGAGCAAGACAATGCAGTACTGCTTTGCCATCCTGACTTGGATTGGTGAATAGGCCAGTTGTGGTAGCCCTAAAGCTTCCCAAGTCTTCCGAGGCAGGATATTGACGTCATATCCCAAATCGAGCATGGTGTCCCTGATCTGGAATCACGCAATCTGCGTGTCTAACTGGAACTCTTTTCCCATTCTCCTTTTGTTCCGCTTAACTCACTGTACATACTGTGGTGCTATTCCTGGGGATTCCCTCGCTCCTACGTTCCCTTGCAACACTTCTTCTAGGGTATGCTTGAGCTGTTCTCACACTGAAGCGTCGTCAACAGTTTTGAGAAATAGGTGGAGCCATTCCTCGATCAGAGCCCCTGTAGCGCTCTATTCTCCAGTATCTTTCTTCACAGGTAGCTCAATACCTTTGTCTCCCCCCAGCCGGGCAAAATTTTCTACAGCCTCCTGGAAATATTTCTTCTGCATTTCTGACCTGATCAGTTGTTTCAGGAATGCTGGCCTGATCACCCGCATCAGATCCTTCTCACGTGCATCTTCCCTCATTTTCTTTCCTCCTTGCATAACTATGGCTACGTTCTGCACGGCTGGATTCTTTGTCCCTCAAGGTTCTGTGTTCACCATATTCGTGCCTCTCTGCCTTGCTCGTTCCTCCCACTTCTTGATAAGTTCAGGACAGTCTTCTGTCACGTGTGTGTTCACGCGGCACTGGGAACACCACGGTATTCTGGGTAGGGGGCATTATCGGGCCACATGACCCTCTTGATCATAGTTGTAGCATCTCAGCGGACCCCTTCCTCTTGAACGGCATCCCCTCATACCACCTCCTCTGCCTCTGGGAGCCTCATTCACTTGGTAGGAGGGCCGATATAATCGGTCTGCCAGTGCATCTAGAGCTCTGCACTGTTCGGTGTTGTGAGTTGTCGAAGTGAAAAACTCACAGTACACATTGTTCGAAACATTGGAATACTTCTGCAAAATCAGACACATCCGAGGTTGATGACCCATTGTTCGACAGATCTCACAATACTCTGTTGCGGCTTGGGTCGGTTGATTTGGGAACCCGGTATATGGTTGTTGTGGCGGATAGACCCCTTGCGATTTTATCTGCGCAACTCCTCTAATAGGTGGAGCCCCCTGCACTGCCACTGCCAAGGTCCCCACTCCCTGGCTTCACAACCGAGGACACTCAGTCGCCATGTGTCCTTCTACCCGGCTATGTGTGCACCAGACATTGGGCCTGGCTGGTCTTATGGGCTGCATCTCCTTAAGTTTTTTGGTCAGATTGTAAATATGATGTTGCAGTCCCAGGAGGGATGGGTCTTGCGAGGTTGCCCCTCCCCTATATTCTTGCAGGTAGCTCGCCATTGCCTCTATCTTCATAGCCTATTCCAATGCATCCTGCAAGTTGTCGATATTTTGCTGAGTGAGGGGGGTTCGCGTCAAGGGAAGCAGAGCCTTAATGAGCTAGTCCCTCTAATGATTTGGGTCGATCAGGTAGCTGAGTTTCCTGATCGCATCTTTGAACCTGCGCATTAGCTCCCATGTAGTCTCTCCTTCTCTTTTCTTGATCTCCCATAGTTCAGATAGACCCTGCTAGTCCGTTTGGGGTAGCTTAAACTCTTTGAAAAAATCCCGCTTGACATCCGCAATCGTTGGATTCTTTTGGGCCTCTGACCACTTTATGAACCAGCATAATGCCCTTTCTCTTAGTGTGGTTTGGAATTCGATCAGATTTCCTGCATTTGGTGTCTGCCTTGCCCTCCATATGGCTTCACAGAGGTACCAGTGCTGTTCCACATCATTGTTACCCCGCCCAGAAAATTCTGGGTATCGGGTGAATGATCCCGCCATATTCACTTGCGAAGGTGTAACTAGAATGAACCCTCCGGGTCCTGTTTGCATAAGTATACCACTAGCAACGCTACTATTAACATGCGTTGCTGCTAACAACTGACTTCTATTCAATCGACTGAACTCTTTTAACTTAACGAAAATATCACTTAAGGGTTTATAGAGTACCAGGGGAGGGTAGCGATCCGTGCTATTCGAACTTTGGGGAGTAGAAATACCTGGAGATATGAATTTCCTCCTTTCTTGGAATAACTACTACATCATGATGTACCACTCGAAATTAGAATCTTCTTCGCGGCGTGCATCTGCATCTCCTTCATCAGACATTGTCTCCCTCTTCCTCTTGGTTGGGCTCCCATGCACCCGCCGCACTCCCTCAACGGTCCCTCCCATCTCCTCGGGACCCACCTGGCCTTACATGTCCACTATCCTCTGAGGCGTCTCCTCTTTATCCTTATGACTACTCTCTTGTCGTTCCAACTCCCGCATCACCCTCTCTCACTAACTTTCGGCGATCTGCGCCCTTTGATGTGCACGTCGCTCCCTCAACTTCCTTGCGGTTTCAACATCCATTCCCCTACTCCCCTGCTTCACATTTCATGTAGCATTTTTCCCTCAGGCCCTTCCCCCGGCACTGGAGGTTTATGCTTCCATTCCTGATTTCTGGAATTCCATCAGCCCTTCATCCACCATCAGGGCCTTAATCCACAATGGAACTTCCTTCAGTAGCTTCCCTCTTAGTCCGGATCAGAATATAGCTTCTACTCTGGAGGAAGACTGGTAGAAATATGCTAAAAACTCCACAATATGCCTATCCAAGGTAGATTCTACCCAAAAATCTACAGCTCGGGTCAACTCGGTATCCAGCCGATGAAGGGCCACCAGATCTCCGTGCACCCACTTGCGGTTGATCTTCTGCAATTTTTCCTTAGTCACTTTGCTTTGCAGCCTCCGCAACTAGCTATAGAGTTCGCTGGGGAACTTTCCCCAGAGGATCTCGTAGGTATCGTTGGCAGAATTAGAGAACAGAACTAGATCTCTGATCGCCTTCTCTTTTTGACTTCTCAGTTCAGCTTTTTGAGCTATTTATCCTTCGAAGATCCTTGATACCATGATCTATTTCCCCTAATGAAGTTTAGGGTCCCGACAATGGAACCATTTGTTGGCGAGGAAACAGGTCTCGCGGGCAAGACGCAGGTTCGGGGACTGGGCCAGCAAGGGAGTCTGATGTAGTCTAGCACCACGCTAGCATTCTCATCCTACTCCGAAGAGTAGAGAATCTCACTCGAGGCGTGCCGCGACCACATGAAGGGGGGGGGGGGGGAGGAATATATTGGTATTGGCAGATGGATCCACAACTCAAAGCTAACACATAATCATACACATACATAACACCGTACGTAGAAGATCTCTCAGAACATCATGTAGATACTAAGAAAATAAAATTTTAAAGTTCTACAGGAGCCATGCAACATATTCAAGATGCCCATTATAGAAGCAACCTTCAGATAGATTAATAACCATTCATCAGGATCAAGAGTTACATTGCTCGACAGAATGAGCTTCTAGATTCAATTACAAAAGTCCCGCAGGACAGAGAGAGAGATTCTACAACAATAATAGATCGATGGATACACAGGAAATACAATGATGTCGAGACCAAACAGAGCTCTCGTGTGGCATCTGCTCCTCAGCCTCGATTTACTCTAACCTCTCTGATTCCTCTGTATCTGTGCATTTCTACCCTTTTTCTGCTGGGTGATGGCCTATTTATTCACCAGCCAACGCAGCTATTAATTTCTCTCGTGTTCTTACTCAGCTGCTTTCGTCTTCTTCCTATTGCACATGGGTTCCATTATCTGTCCTTTGCGGCATCTTCCCTTCATCTACACTTGTCTGCGCCAACCACGTCACCTATTTCCTGCTCCTCCGCAACCTCGGTAGCTCCACTGCCTACCGTTGTTGCGCCTGCCACGTGCCGATCTGAAACCCAAAACCTGTCTTTATGAAAAATTCAAAATCTTTCTTTATGCAGATTTTTGCTGATACCAAAAGATGACTAAATTATGATCCTAGATTTCTAGAAACAACATTTGAGAAATATTGTGAGTTCTAGAAATCTCACTGCCTTCATTATCCTAAGTTAAACTATTTTCACTATATTTTCATCTCTCTGCCTCCTAAAACGTCTACCCCACTGCTACAAATAAGACTTCATTATTGGGCATGTTTGCCTCATTTCATCACCTCACTTTCACTCTCATTCATAACCCTTTTCCTCTGAAAAACCCACTTTTTCCCTTCCTCAAAACCCTCATCATAAGCCCTTCATTTATCATTTCCCCCCTCTAACATAACAAACAATGTAAAAGCTTCCTTTTATATTTTTTTAAGCCAAGTCCTAAACTATTGGGTCCTTTTAATTCTATTAAAAACCCTGTTTTTATGTCTAAAAAAGCCCCTTTTTGATATAAAAGGCCTTAAGCCCCTTTCTTCTTAAAGCCACAACTGCCTTACCCACATAAAACCTCGGTTTTCACTTACTCATTAGCCCCTTCCTCGTTTTAATAAAAATTCGCCCCTTCCGTTTTATTAAAACCCCCATAACCTCTAGAAAATTAAAATGCGGGCCCCGTTTTCCCTCACCCCACATTTCATTTGATCGAGCCATCTCCACCGTTAATCGGGATATTTTCCCCTGATCTAATGACTGTCACATCCCTGACCTTGCCCCACATTTTTATGACCCCGCGCTACCCGACAAAGATCTCCATGTCACCTCACCCTGGGTCCCACTTTCCACTACCCCTTGACTCCATTCACATTGTGCCACCTGTCTTCGGGCGCCACCCTCCAAACCTGCTCGCCGCTCCCACAGATCATTCCGCATTGTCGATCTTGTTCCTCGAGATCCAACGGACCCGGGTGCATATCACATAGAAAATCACGATGGGTTTAAAATTCTTTAACCCACACGAAATAAGTGGTTTCCGCTAGCCATGTGTCGCCCCTTAAGCTATATCACGTCCATGTGGTCCAAAACCATTTACCTCCCATTTCATGCATGATAAAACACTTGTGGTTTCTCAAAACCACCTTTTCCCTCTACACCATAATTTGAATTTTTCCTGCCTCCATTCAAAATTCTGCCTGGTTCCATCTCTAGAACCTCTCCCTTTATTCCAGCTCCTCCTCTACAACCTCCTAAGAGCTCCAGACTCCAAAAAAATGTAGTCAAGCCCCCTCTCACAGGTTTTAACTAATAGTTTGTGTTATGTATAGGTTTAATGGAAAAAAGGGCCACCATACCCTCCCATAGTCCAAAAAGTTGATTTAGATGCTGGGTGACGATCCAGTTGTTTTATTCAAAAATAAGAGGGACAGAGGCCCTACATTGAGATCGATGAAACATGATCATCAATGGATCGAATGAACCTCCAGCTACAAAGAGCGGCCTCCCCTACACAAAGAAGACACAAACAGTCAAGAAACAGCAAAGGAAGAAAGCATAAGAGTTAAAGGGTTCATCCTAATTAGAAGACAAAACAAAAGGGTTAGCTAATTTAAAACAGAAGATTAAAGAAAAGGAAGATTGATGAAGGTCAAAAGAAAGAAAGAAGATAGTGGAAAGACAAAAGGATAAAGGAAAAAGATAAAAAGCAATAGAACAAAAAGATCAAACACATTAAAGAAAATATGCTAAAAACAGACAGTCAAAGGATAAAGACAGAGTTTAAAGCCTAAAATGACAAAGATTAAAGATAAAAAAATTGCAGATTAACCCAAGACAAATTCGAATGACTCAGCTCACAACAATTACTCCTCTCAAAGATATTTTTTAGCCACCTAAGTGCTTTGTTTCCTTCAATAAAGCACTAAGCAGTTATTGAACTGAGTCAGAGATATTTATATCTGCCAGACAGTTATTGTAACAGTTATGAAAAGGCCTTAAAGTCAAACATTTCACCTATTTTTCCTTAGGAGTTAAGATATAAGTTATTATTTAGAGAAATATCTACAGATATTCTTGCCTTGAGCCTTGCATGGTCTTCAAGGTTAGGAATGCACTTACTCTGTAATAAATGATACTCAAACCCTATCTCAGGCTTCACCTCCTCATTTGCAGCATAAATACTGCATCTGAACTCATTATCTTGTTGGCATTTGATGACTCTTTAGGAGTAATACATAGTCTCTTGGAAGTTAAAAAGAAATTGAAGTCTTGGAACTTGTGTATGTATTGATTTGTTTGCTGATGGAGGAGGCTAGATCACTGGATCCCTGAGCTTGGTTGTTGGTGAAGTGCTTCTAATCTGTTATTGTTATTTCCTATTTTCATTATGTTTCCATCTTTCTTTGTTGCAGTAGAGCAAAATTTTTAGGCTAATAAATGTCTTTTGAAAGCAACTTAGTTCTGTTTGTTCTTCACTGCCTTAATGTTTTCTTCTGCTAGGACATTTTAGAGAATTCTTAATTGCTCTCTAGACCCCCTAAGCTTGTTTATTTCATAAATATTTTAATACAGTTGGTATCAAGCATGATCTATGGTTTTCCCTGCTTACTTTCTACCACTTAAACACTGTTTTTTGAAGTCTCTCTCTAAAGTACCATTCTTTAAAGTCTGCCAAAGAGGTTTTGTTTCGATCACACCCTTTTTACTTGCTTAACTAATTATTTTAGAGATATTCATAACTATAATCAAGGATGTTTAGGAGTTCCCTCTTCATTGATTACAGTTATATGTGTGTCTTAAATGTTTTCTTTCCTTGAAGGTGAAATCACTAGAAGTTAAATGAATTTCTCGCCTTCTATATTTCATTGTAGAAGTTTGTATTGAATTATTATTTGTTGAAGTGTGGATTGTAGAATTTATGTTTTGCCCTATCTATTGATTGCCTCTTCATGTTAAGTAATATTTGAGTCCCTTTGTTGAGAAGTACATATGATAAAGTATTCTTGATTTCCCTTTACCCTACTTTTCATTCTTACAATTGATGTCCATCTCATTACCCTTAAAACTTGAAGATCCACTGGCCAAGTTATATTTTCCCTATGATACTCCCCGATCCATTGATGAACTTATCACAACTTCCATTTGACTTCATTACCCAATGAATTAGAGATTTCCTCATTCTATCTATGTTCTTTTATCATCATACCCAACCAAAACAAACAACAAAACCCCACACTTAATAACTAGCCTAAAATCCACCCTTAGAAACAACAAGTTCATATCCTTTGCAAAAAAAATAGAGAGATCCCTCTCTGAGTCTAGGAAGGCTAGGTCCTAGGGCTCTAAATACTGGTTCTGATGTTACCCTGTCATTTGGTTTACCAATCTACCAAATCGCTGGACCCTAACATAATGGCAATCACAGTGGGATGTTTTGAGTAAATCTTAAGCTAACAAGATCTTGTATCCATTAGTATCCATCTATTCATAAACACACCACAACCATTCCTAACATAATGATGATCATAATGGGACCTTCTGAGTCAGTGACAATCTAAGTATAACTTAGGACCTCAGAAACTCTTATAGATTCATTTTACCCTCTGTTAAGCTTAAGAAAATCAAATTGATAGCCAAGACTAGACTTTGTTTGTTTCACCATATTAGATAAATGGTGATTCAGGTGTAGAATACTCTTACAAACCTTACAACTATAGAAAAGAAACTCAGAAAATCCAAAAACATCCCTAGATTGGTTTTTTTTCAATTATTGGTGGTGGACCATACACATTTTACTTGCAAAAAAAACTAAAAATTTCCACCTGGCGACTCCACTAGCCCCAATAGGCCTTTTATCTCACTATTTCTTTTAGATTTTCCTTAGGATTGAATCATATCAGCCCTAAGAATTTTAAAGGCCCAGTCCTATATTTTAGCAGTTTACTAAACACTATGAGAGGTTAACCTTCTGAAAACAGTCCCAAATCTTTAAGCCTCTCCAAATTTTGAATTTGAAAATTAGCTTCACATAGGATCAATACCAGATTTCATCGAGACCCTAATCCTCCTACAATAGTTGATGGTCCAAAAAAGATTTTGTGGAAAAATTCTAGAGTTGGAAATTTAACTACTGTTAGGACTGTCCAAAGAAAAAGATCTGTCCCTGAAAGCCTTACAGTCTTGAAAGATCCTCAATTTGACTTACATCACGCAAAGAAACTATTTAGAACCAATTCACATAGTGATATTGACCAAGATGACCTTGAACCCATAGATTTGCAGCAGAGTTATAGTAGAGAAGCCTCTCCTTCCCCTCCCCCTGATTTCCAGCTTCTCCATCACTTTAGCTCTTTCCATAACAAAACTGCTCAAAATCAGTTTGCTGGTCCAAGTACTTCCACCACACCTATCCATACTTCCACTCTTAAAAACACTCCATCCCATTCCACATCCCATTTCACAAACCCACCTCTTGTAAATCTTCCATTTACTCCTATCATGGCAACATGGTATGCCTCATTAGTGTTACCACAACCTCTGGTTCCTTTATCAAATGATTATCAATCCAGAATTCCCCATTTCACTGGAACTGAATCTACTACTACCCAACAACATGTAGATAAAATGGATGATGCTTTTGATTACATGGAAATAGAAGAAGAGTCCATTAAGATGAGAATCTTCGCCCAAAGTTTAGGAGGAGAAGCCAAAAAATGGTTTAAAAGCTTAACTCCTAATAGCATAAATGATATCCCTTCTTTATATCAAACATTCATAAACAAATGGGAAATTAAAAAAAATCCTCTTCACATCCTTTCAGAATATATCAACCTTAAAAGAAATGCCGGGGAAAGTGTCCAAGATTACTACACTAGATTCAATAGTGTTTACAATGCACTTCCCCCAAACATGAAACCTACACTAGGCTTATGGTTTCCCCTACAATGGGGTTTTTCCTTGGTCTTGGACCAATTTGTTGTCTCTTATGGTTGTGTTGTTGCCTTCTTCGTCACTGCATGCATTTTTCTATCTTCGGTTACTATTTATGGTTATTTACACTACTTATATTTGGATGCACTATTAATGAAAAGTAAATTGGGCTAAATTAATTGATTCAACATAGAACGATATTGAAAAATTAACAAATATCAAATTTTATATCTTTTATAATATTGAAAAAATATTTAAATTATAAAAATAAATAATTATAAATATATGTGTAAGATATTTATTTTATTCCTACTCTGTACTACAAAATTTCAATGTGAAGTTTTCATTTATTGCATAAATTTGTTAAGTTAAAAACAAATGTTTAAACTACATACATATTTAACATTAATTATAAAAATACTATTTATAAATTTCAAATTATTAAAAATAAGGATTGATATATATATATATATATATATATATATATATATGAAAGTTTGGGTGAAACTATATTATCATCATGTCCAATATAACACTCCGATCAAGGCGGGGAATTGAACCAATGACTTCACATAAAGGAGTGCCTTAACTGAGCATCCAAGCACCATCTATCCAATACCCATTGATAAAATAATAATATTATTTTGTCAATGGGTCTTGGATAGACGGTGATTGGATGCTTTGTTAAGGCACTCCTTGATGTGAAGTCACCAGATCAATTAATTAAAGAATTTTCTAATGCATTTTATATAACACTATATAAATCCCTTCTTAATTATAAATTACAAAGTTCTAAGATGGAGTTGTACCTCTTTTTTAGTGCAAAATTTGAGGAAAGGTTTGCATATCTAGAAATTTGATTCCTTTCGACTCTTGGTCAATCAGGAGTTATGATGGATTTATGTCGATTTTGAGAAAAGTACCAATAAAATTCTTTAACTATAATAATTTCTATAAAACATATACACAATTTACATTGAAATATTTATTTATGATCACATTCTCCACATTAAAATTTTTCTAAATGCTCCCTCATATTTGAAAGTAGAAAACATATACCTATAGGATATAGTCTCTCACTAACATGCCCCCCCCCCATATTTAAAAGTAGGAAACATATATCCATAGAATATAATCTCTCTTTGTAATTATGATTTTTATTAATATTTTTGTTACACCTCTCTCTATGTATATTAAAACATTGCATGTCAAATTAATATCAAGCATTGAAGAAATTACATATCCCTTTCATACATGTCAAATTCATTGTAAACATTAAAGAAATTACAAATCTCTATGATACCTTAATGGGAAAGAACTTATTAATGGAATAAGGTATATCTCCCTATATATTCCAAGTCATTTATGTAGAAATTTTAATAGAATTATGTATTGCCTAGATTCTCCTGATCTAACAATTATATGCCACTGTTAAATATAGAGTCACTTCTACAAAAATCTTTTCGGAAATTTAAAACATGATCACCAATTGCAAACACATGAAGAAAGATCGTTCACACATAACACATATGTTTACTGGGAAAGCATAAAGCTAAAAAAACCACTATCATATATTATGTATTGTTAGTCATTAGTAATTTTCATCTGTTTAAGATGAATAAATGCTTTGTCCAAGATTTCTAGAAACAGAATTCAAGAATCATGTGAGTTCTAGAAATCCCCTCAAAGATATTTTTTATTTATTTATTATCTCACCTCCTTGTCAAAGCATGGCCAATATATCACCCAGAAAAGACCAATTGTCCCTCACTCTCACTTTGTTTTCCATCGCTGCCTATAACACTCTGTCTCTGTCTACCTAAGCCCTCTACTTTCACACGTTGTTTCGCTAAAGAAACCAAACTTTTCTCCTTGCTCACCAAGTGCCTCAAGCAATGGTGTTGTCAAAAATCCCTGTCTAAAAGCTCTTTGAAGTAGAAATAAGGTTTTCTAGTGGTATAGGATGGTAGTGCATAATAGAGTGTCAAAAACCTTGTTTCCTCATCCAAACCTTGATTCAAGTTTTCATGTCAAAAACCTATTCCAAAGAATTACAATAAGTCAAATAGGGTCACCTAGGTTATGCACTATCATGTTTCTAAATTCAATATTTCCACAGGTATTCAAAGGTGAAATCAAGTGAACATAAAGATGAGGCCATATCATTGGTCAAAGAACATCAAAGACCTCTAAAGGTATCCCCTTCATCAAGAAGTAAGCCTGCAAAGGAGCAATTTACCATGTCAAAGAATTTCTGCAGAAATGTTTTGTAAATGATCAAAAAAGAACAAAGGCAAAGAAGGAGACCTAAAAGGCTTATAAAGGCATCCACAACAGGTGGTAAGATACAAACAGGCTTAAAGTTTACAAGGAAGAAACATGATCTCATCAGGGAGTGTTATGAAGTGCTACCCGTCAGAGGGTCCATGCAGGTCATAAAAGACAGTGGCACATAAGCAACCGTGTACCTCAAATAAAAAAGATCATTTAAAAGGTTGTTTGGTTTCAAGCATGAAATTTGTAGAGGGACAACTGCCCTTTACTTAATTCCTACAAACAAGACCAAAAAAGAAATCATATTAACCATGAGGATAGGCATCATTAAAAGAGGAAACATCATTAAAAGAGGAGGCATCATCAAAAAGGGAGGCATCATCACAAGAGGACCATTCATAGCAAGAGGGAAGCAGCAGGTATGTGTTTAACAAGAATCAAAATGTGTGACTATTTTGACCAAGAAAATAGAGCAAAACTAGGGTTACAAGGGCAAAGGCCTCCTCTACTCTTTCAAGTGCAAAGGGAAGGACTTCAGGAGCAATTAATGAGTTTTGAGAGGTTTCTGAGAACTTAGGAGACAATATTGTCTACCTTTTCCCTAAGCAGCCCCAACACCTAGGAATCTGGAAAAATGGACAAATATGGTCACATAATGACAAAGAAATCCTCCTTCATCACAACAAAGGGCTTAAAAGGTTCTCAGAATTCCTTTCTAGGGTTTATCAAACATGGGCATTAACTCCACTGTAACAGAGAAGGACATAGGATGTATTTTATCAGCAAAAGGATGAAAATTATCAGTTCAAAGGTTTGATTTCTAAAAACAATAGTTAGAAGCAGATTCAAATCATCAAAGAGGGCAAACATAAGTTAAAATTTCTCCAGGAAGTAATTGTGATTAGAACAAGTTCATTGTTGATAAAATAAGTTGTCCAAGTTCAAAGGAGACAGTGATAAAGGGAAGAATTGGCAAAATGACAAATTTGTTATGTATAGGTGATAAAATTCTAAAACAAGTTCTTTCTCCAAAAAGGGCTGAGAGGCATAGGCTTGGTGTTTTCAAAGAGGTTGTCAAATTTAAAAGAGCCTTAAGAGGCTTATGGTAGTTAGAAAGAGGAGCAATGTTTTAAATATGCCACTTGCAAGACCACAAAGGAAAAAGACAATGAGAGAATTAGAAAGGGAAACAAACCTTATTAAAGTGGGTTTTCACTTTAATTTTTATCAAAAGGTATAATACAAGCTCAACAAGGCGTCTTCCCTTTATCATTTGTAGTTTTGCAGACAAGTGAGGGTTTTCAGAATTTTTAGTAGAGTCCTTGGCAAAAAAATTTGGGCGCTGTTCTCTTGTAGGGTCACATTGCACACTTGTAGCCTTCGCCTGTGTATTTTTACACTCTGCGTTGCGCTCCTGGAATATCTGCCCACCGTGCAGAATACGGGCACGACACCCCGTGCAGGCACCCGACAATGCTGCACTCCTTCCATTGCCCGAGCCGCCTGCCCGGTAGCGCTGCGCTCCTTCCAAAGCTCTGGGCTTTGCACAACACTGCTCCAGAGCTACATGACACCTCATTCAGGTCGCTACCCATGGTGTTGCGCTCCTGCCACTACTCCGACCTTCTGCACGACAATCTGTTCAGCCACCCGGCAGTGCTGCGCTCCTACCACTGCTCCAAACACTGAACGATAGCGCGTTCAGGCACCCAATTCCCTTGGTGTTGCGCTCCTACCATGACACTACGCTCCTGCCACAATGTTGTGCTCTTGGCACTATTTTGCAGTTTTTTCCCGAATTCAAATTTAGACTGACCCGAGCTTGCCCACAAGCTTCTTAAGCCATTTCTTCTATTGTGTTTCACTTCAAGAGGTATTTTCAACTCTTTCCTCCCTATGCATGTCTTCCTAAGAGATAAGGCAATTCAAAAGTTTGAAAGTTGGTTTATGAAAGAGTAGTGAAA
The DNA here is from genome assembly GCA_034641835.2 of Pinus albicaulis. NCBI lineage: Eukaryota > Viridiplantae > Streptophyta > Pinopsida > Pinales > Pinaceae > Pinus > Pinus albicaulis. The sequence goes on along the minus strand of CM076583.1, from coordinate 26,585,594 downwards.
TCTTAAAGAAGCCCTTGGTCTGCACATCGTTGATGCCTTGACCTAGCTAGGAAAATTCATCATCTTCTTTAGATCCTTTTCCACATCATTTCACTAGTAGAGTCATCCCTTTTAAATATTGTGAGGCAGGGGTAAAAAAGAAAAATTTCTGAAGAGGATAATGTTAACATTGATGAGTCAAGCCAAAGGCCTAAAAAGCAGCCAAAGAAGGGAGGGATGCCAAATAGGTTTGAGCCTATAAACACTAAAGAGATGATAATCTCCCCTACAATTTTGACTTGTTTTTAAGAGTTGGGTTGGTATGAATTCTGTAAAAAGGTACAAAAGCTCTGAAGTCACCCTCAGTTGACCAAGATCTTTGCCCTAAACCTTCATAAACATCAAGTATGCCTAGCCGGGGTAAAATTTGAGTTGAATCCATATGCTATCTCTAGGGCCGCTGGAATGCCTTACATAGGAGAAAGGAGGTTCAAACAAAAGTATCTAAACCTGAGTCACTATCACCCATTCTTGAAACCAAGTTTTCAAGCTGAATGTGAAACCATGTTCCTCTTCTCTCATCTATTAGACAGATATGCTCTCCTAATGAGGATCATCATCAAGTACTTCACCTGTGAGGGTAGGTTCTCTAGAGTCTATTCATACCACATAAGGTTCCTCATGCACTTCACCAAAACCAAGCTGCTACACGTGCCCTACTATCTGTGAAAAATTATTGAGAAAATATCTTCCATCATGCATAAAAGGCCTCCATCCCAACAACTTTCAAGCCTTTTTCATCATTCCCTCATCAAAGTGATTGTCTCACACCAACTAGAACAACAAGGCATTCCCTGGGAGGTTTTCATCGCCCACGATGATTTCACAAATCCATATCCCAATCCTCTGCAAAGTCTGCCATCATCATCTCAAAATCCTCCCCACACACTTCCATCACCTTCCACTGACCTTGGTTCATATTATTCCCATGAATCATTTCCTCAAATAGACCTTCCTCATCCACCTTCCCCTAAGAAATCAGAAAATGATGAAAGAAGTGAGGGCCAAGAAGAAAGTAGTGAGGAAGAAGATGAAGAAAAAAGTGAAGAAGAGGAAGATGGCAAAAAGGATAATAAAAATGAAGAAAACAGTGAGGGCCAAGAAGAAAGTATTAATTGTCAAGAAGAAAGCAGTAATGAAAAAGAAGAAAGTAGTGAAGGAGAGGATGATGAAAATGAAAGGAAGAGTGAAGAAGAGGAAGGTGGCAGAGAGGGAGATAGCCAAGAAGAAATTAACAAAGGTGATGACAAAGATGACTGGGTTGATAAGGAAGAAAACAGAGTTGAAACTAATGAGCCCCATAATGAACAAAACGACCAAAACAGCGGGTCTTATGATGAAGAAAATGATAGTGACAAGAATACATATGAATACAGTGGTGATGAGGCATATGATGCAAACGAAGAACATAGTGAGGGAGAGGAAGATAACAAAGAAAACAATAGTGAGGAGGCCTATGAAAGTAATGAGGAAAAAAAAATGACAGTGACAAGATAACAAAGAAAACAACAGTGAGGAGGCCTATGAAAGCAATGAGGAAAAAAAAAATGACATTGAAAAGAATGGAAAAGACGGTCAAGAAACAGATTTTAAAGTTATTTTACATAGACACGAAAATGATGACAAAGGGCCAACCAATGAAGGTACCCAAGGCAGTGACCATGAGGAACAAACAAACAACAGTAAGGAAGACAAAGAGGGTGATGATAGCATGGAAGGAGGTGAAGAGGATGAAGCAGAAAACAATGTTACAAATGCAGAGCATGGCAAAGATAATGAAAGTGCTGAAAATAATGAAGACTATGGGACAAAAACAGAGTTTAAAGAAGAAGAAAAGTAGAGTGATGATGACCAAGGAGAGGCGGCCTCTCAAGGGGAAAACCATGAGCTACAAAATGACCAAAACAGTCAGCCTAGTGATAGTCAACAAACAAATGACAGTCATGGAAATAAAGATGTGCTCAAAAAAGATCAAGGCGTCTCTAATATTGAAAAAATAGAGGGGGACACTCCTAAAGATGTTGATAGTGATGATGGCATAAAGGTTAGAGAGGATGTTTGTCAAAGGGGCAACCAAGAACAAGGTAAGGGAGATGTACACACATAGATCATCCATGAGAAGAAAAATAGTCCTAAGCTCACTAGTGATCAAGATTTGCAAGTAAAACTTGTTGCCCCTTTTACCTTTACCTATCAAAGAGGAGAGAGGCATGTGTTTGCTGCTTCCAAAGAGCAAGGGGCCATGCACTCCTCCTCAAGTATAATGAAAAAAAAGGCAAAAAATAGGTGGAAGAGGAAGAGGAAAATCATGAGGAAGAAAAATAATTTGAGCTCATTCACATTGACAGTGAGGATGAAAATGAGACAAGAATAGTGAAATCTCTTCTACAAGACCGAAACACACAGATCAAAGACTTGAAATTTGAGTTAGAGAGGTCTATGGATCCCATTCACCTTTTATAGATGCAGAACAAGCAAATGAGTGGCCAAATGGCCATCTATGAAGCAAGGGCGCTCAAGTATCAAAAAGAGGCTCAAAGGTCACAAGTGCAGTTGAATGAATACATGGGCGCCTATGAAGAAAGTGAGGATAAAGAGGGTCAAAGTAGAAAGAGACCGAGGACCATGTGTCTAAGAAAAGAATTAGCCAAGAAAAGAGAGGAAGAATCAACCCAAGCACAATAGTTTACCCTCACCGAACTCCTTGCCATGGAAATTGAGCATAATAGAGAAGCATGGTTTGAGGGAGCCAACCTACATCTAGAGGCCAAACTGGAGAAGGCCAACAAAGACTTAAGCTTTCAAAGGTGAATGACTGAGCATTATAAACAGAGAAATCACTTTGCAAGGAAAAAGCTCAAAATTGCCCAAAATGAGGGCTCGCCACCAAAATATGAAAAGGACCAAGCTAGGCTTGGTATTTTGGCCCAAGTTTCTCTACAGGTCTCCAATGACCCATGAGGCAGCTACCTACCGAATTTGAGGCAATTTGGACAACTTTTTTTTTCTTCCAAATTTTGACCCTTAGGAGCGCATCATCCCCAGTGATGCGCTTTTTCTCAAGGCATCTTAATGAGGCGAGGTTTAAATTTTTGGATTCCCCATCACTAGAGGAGTATTCTCACCAAATTTCAGCTCAATTGGAGTTGTTTTGACCCCCCCAAAAGGGTCAAAAACACTCATTTTTCACCTTTCTACCCACTTTTTTGAGCATGTGTTGTGCTCCTGGAAGTCTTGGATTTTTCCACTTTTTGGGAAACTTGCAAAGGTCATATTGAAGAAATAAAGATATATCTAGAAAGTATACTTCCATATTTTTCCAACAAGCCATCACGGATCCTTTTCCGACATCGAGAAGGCCTCCAAAACACCGCTGCAAAAAGGCCTATTTTGGTGCTGCGCTCTTGGCAGAATTTCAGAGTTCCACATAGTGTGCTGCGCTCCTGTAACTGAGTGGAAAAAATGTGCGTTTGGAAAGTTTTCTTAGGCATGTTAGGCCTAAAATTCAATTTTATTTCCTCTTATAGTCGGAAAAGATATTTTATTTAGATATTTTTGTGCCTTGGACTTTGCAAATCCTCAAGGACAAGTTAGGGTATTTCTCTTTGGCTAATAGGTTTCTAGATGCTCTAGTAGGCTCTCTTCTCCTCATTTTTTATATAAGACATGAGGATTCATTGTAATCAGTTGGGACTTGATGTGTTTAAGAGAAATACATGGTTTTATGACCTTGGATAAGATATTGATTTTATGAAGTGAATGAATGGCTTGTGTGGCTTGATGTTGGAGAAGTTGCTTGCAGGATTGCATAGCTTGGTGAATGGTGATGTTTTCCTAACTTGTTAATGTTTTCTTGTCCTCATTTTGTTTCAGTCTACTTGGTTACTATAGATCAGAAAAGTATAGGTTGAGATATGCTCATGGAAGCACCTCAAACCTCTTGTTTGCTATTGTCTTGATGTTTTCTTGTTTTAGTCATCTTAAGGAATCCTTGATTGCTCCTTAGGCCCACTAAAAATTGTTTCCTTTTCATGAATGGTTAGTATGTTAGCTTATAAATATGATTCATCGTATTCCTTGCTTATTTAAAGTTTTTAAAACCCTATTGTGAAGCTTTTCTATGGAATACTGATTGATTAGGTTAAGACAAAGAGGCCTTGTTTCGATCTTGCCCTTTGCCCATGCTTACCAACTTGTTTCAAAGTTCTCGATAGTTTGATAAATTTTGTTTAGGGGTTCCCTCTCCATATATTGATTTGTTTGTTTATCTTATGTGTTTTCCCAAAAATCTGAAGGTGTATTTCTAAAGTTAGGAGTTCTAAAGCTTCTATGTATCACCGGAATGTTCTTCTTACATGTTTATCAGTTTGAGTATTGTTCATAGAGATTAATGGTTTTCCCTACCTCATGAGTCATTGCTTTCAGACTATATACATTTAAAACCTTTTAGTTTCTTCCAAAACTTAATGTTCATTACACCTCATCATCACCTAAGGATCCATTAACCTTGCTAAATCGGCCCTGCAATACACTCTGCTTCATCATTTAGACACCCTAGACTTCATTTGACCCCATAGCCCTATTGATTTTACAACCTCTCATTTCCACCTATCCTACTTAGTCATCTTACCCCAATCCAAAAATAAACAAACAAATTACACTTAACAACTAGCTAAAATCAATCATCCGAAGCGAGCAAGTTCACATCCTTCGCACAATAGAGAGAGCCCTCTCTGAGTCTAGGAAGGCTAGGTCCTAGGACTCCAAATACTGGTCTGATGTTACCCTGTCATTTGGTTTAGCCAATCTGCCAAAATCACGGGACCCTAACGTAATGGCGATCACGGTGGGACCTTCTGAGTTCATAAAAATCTAAATATCCCTTAGGAATCCAGAATCCCTTCATCAACAGTATCTTATGATTTATAGTCACCTCATCACTATCATTAACACAATGGTGATTATGATGCAACCTTTGATGTCAGTGACAAACTAAGTATACCTTAGTACTTTAGAAACCTTCGTCAAATCATAGAGAACTTAGCTGATAGCATAAAAGTAGAATCTAGCTTTTTCACCATCTTAGAAAAATGATGATAAACTATAGGACACTATTACAAACCTTCGGGCTACATATAGAAACTCAGATTAACCCCAAAAAATTTCTATATTGGCTTTTTTTCAATATTGGTGGTGGACCATAGAAGACATATCTTCAAAACAACAAAAAATATCCACCTGGTGACTCCACTAGCCTCCAGTAGGCCTTCTAAATTTTGCTAAGTATCTATAGGCTCCTGTAGGAATGCATCAAAACAACCTTAGGAAATATAGAACCTTAGTCGCACATGGTGCGAGTTTGATAGCGCCTAGAGAGGTCAGCCTTCCGAAAGTAGTCATAAAATTTCAGCCTCTCTAAAGTTTGAATTTGAAAACTGGCTCCGTGAAGAATCAATACCAGATCTCATCCGAACTCAAACCCCCCTACTATAGTTGACGACCCAGAAAGGATTTTGTGGCAAAATTTTGAAACTGGAAACTTAGCTACTTATAGGACCATTCATAGAGCAAGCTCTGTACTTGAACATCTTACAACATTGAAAGACCCCCAGTTTGACTTGCACCATATTAGAAACATTTTCAAAACCAAGTCACAAAGTAAAATTGACCATACCAATCTTGAGCCCATAGACTTGCAGCAGAGTCCTAGCAGAGAAGCTTCTCCTTACACACCACCTGATCTACAACTTCTCCATCACTTCGGCTCTTTTCACCCCAAGTCTGCTCAGAATCAGTTTACTGGTCCAAGTATTTCTGCCACACCCATTCATACCACCACTGTGCAAACCACTCCATCTCATAGCACAAATACTCCACTTGTAAATCCACCATTAGCTCCCACCATGGCAACATGGTATGCGCCCCTTGTGTTACTGCAACCTTTGGTACCTTTTCCAAATGATTACCAATCCAGAATCCCACACTTCATAGGGGCTGAATCCACTACTGCCCAGCAGCATGTAGATAGAATGAATGATTCTTTTGACTACATGGAATTAGAAGAGGAAACCATGAAAATGAGAATTTTTTCCCAAAGCCTAGGAGGAGAAGCTAAGAAATGGTTCAAAAGCCTAACTCCCAACAGCTTACATGATCTCCCTTCCCTTTATCAAACTTTCATAAACAAATGGGAAATCAAGAAAAACCCTCTTCAAATCCTTTCGGAATATATAAACCTAAAAAGAAACACGGGGGAAAGTGTCCAAGACTATTGCATTAGGTTCAATAGTGTTTACAACGCACTGCCACCAAACATGAAACCCCCATTAGGCCTAGCCTTAGCTAAATTCCCGAAGGGTTTTGACCCCGACATGGCCTATCAACTAAGAGAAAGAGAGCCCCTAAATTTAGAATACATGCAAAAAGGAGATATAAGTGTGGAGGCCAACTTAATTGAAAAAAGATCTGGGCTAAGATTAGAAAAGAGGGTAACATACAAAGATGACACCATGCCCTCCACCTCCTCATCTGATTCCAAGATGGACTAGGATCATGGAGAGAATTGTTGAGCCTCAAGATTGTGCTTTCTTTCATCTTACTTTACCTCATTTTCCTTTTTCCATTGTTATCCCAGACCCAACTGATCAATGAATTTAGTTAAAATTACTTTTAGAATGATTAACATGACTAACTTGCTAAGTTTTGTGATTTTTGTCATTGTAATGCATTTTGACCGGACCTAGCTGCGGAATGCAGACATTCCGTAGCTAACCGGCAATTCTGCAGCTGTCTTCACGTTCAGGCATGTTCCAGGTGGCCTCTCAAGAAAAACCACATATGGGTATATTCCACGTCATGTCTACATTGTTCGTTGCTCACCATGAAGGAAAAACCGAATTCTAGATATGGTTTTGGTACGTGGGAACTCATTTAAGGAAGCAGATTTCTAATAGGACTATCTTAGTCCAGATGTCCTTTTCCTTTTTACGCTGCCACTTTAAGAGTCCTAGTATGATTTCGATAAGGAAAGACAATGATCCTCGAATTGTTGCAAGTCTTGTTATGTAAATTTGTTATAAAAACACTTGGGAAACCGAGAGATAGGCTAGATTTTGCTCTGGATTTTGTTTAGATTTCATGCTTTATTTCTGAAGACGCAGACTACTCTATTCAAGTTATTTTTCCTTTAATGAAGAAGACAGTATTGCTTTGAAAGCGTTGATTTTATTTGGAGTTAGATTCCATCTGGTGGTAGAGGGCCCCTGCCTCCTGCACAGTTTTACTTGCGTAATTTAGATAAGTATCTTAGTTGTCTTTACGTTTTTGAAGTTTGAGTTCATAGTTAATTTCATTAGCCACTATAGTTATACTTGTTCTAAAAACTCTTCCAAAAGAATAAACTCTTCCAAAAGATCATGATAATGAATGGGAAATGGCTATAGTGTTGTAGGATTTAATTGTAATTTCTTTTGATTCACTATCACAGTTGAACTTATACTAAGCAAAATCTTCCAAAAAATCCTTATGATGTCTAAGGCATGACTGTGATAATGAATGTTTCAGTTGTTTGTTTTCACTAAGTAACATAGCTGACCTTGCTCTTAAAACACTCTTCCAAAATATCATAATGATGGGTAGGAGACAGCTGTGATATCTTAGTTTTTAAATTGCTTTCAGTCTTTATGTTTGCATTTGCACTGAATTGTACAGTCAGGATTGTTCTAAGAAACTCTTCCAAAATACCAATCATGATGGACAAAACAGGCTGTATAATCCCATATATTAATGCATGATAACTTAGTTAGGATACTCCGAAGTCTAATTGCATTTAACTCATGCTCTGTGAGTTTGATAATGAATTGTTAGTTCAACACTGTTTTAGACTAGTGACATCTTAAGTTCAGTTTTAGTTTAACACATTTAATTTTCAATCTACATTCAGTTGTCATCCATTTCATATTAGATTATATCAGTTGTTAAACTTAACAAAACGACCTTCATTATTTACAAAACCTCTTCTTGTTCCAAATCTATAATTGATTCATAACCATATGAACAGAAGACAGTATCATTTCAAGGCCTGAATTACTTTTGCAACTTCCTTTATCATCTCACAAACAAACTTTTCCTCAAAAGACTATTCTAAAAATCTATAACCTTTGAGTGAAGTGTAGTGGTATCAAACTAAGTTGCAGAATAGGGTTAGGAACTAGTCTTAGAATAGAGATCTTATGATGATACCAATATTGTCCTCCAAATATGTTTCAACAAATCTTTAAACATGGATAAAATGTTGCATCATTATGAGCTGGATGTTTGATTGTTTAGTTAGAAGAATTTGTATACTTAGCTGACCATTTCTCAAAAATCTCCCAAAATACCTTTGATGAAAGAATTGGACAAGTTAAGTTTATGTTTTGATTCATTTCCTTAAAGTCATTATCAAGCTTGGTATTCTGCTTAGTCATAGTTTAGGTTTGATTTTGTTTCAGTATTTGCCTTTGCATTTTTCACTTGTCATCAACCAATTAGGCTTCACTCTGTTTTTAATCATTAGCTTCTTTCCACTAGCTTTCTAGTCATTTTCCTTGTGAACATAAAACTACCAAAAGACCAAAAACATCATAAATCATCAGAAAAGACCAAAAACATCATAAAACACTAAACACAATGCATTAAGAGACAAACACCTAGGCACATACGGTGCACTTCACTTCAGCAGTTTACCAACCCTGGTTGACAATTAAATGAACTCAATTTAGGAGACTAGGTTGAGACCAAACATTTTGGCGTTGTTGCCGGGGAAGTGAAAAATAGGTAACCTTTGTTTCTTAGCATCCAAAAACAATTATATGCGTAGAGAAAGAGATTCAAGAGGAAGATTCATAAGCAGCAGAAGCAGAAGTTTGATTCCTAGAACACCACTTGTTTCACCTAGATCCAGAGCTAGTACACCTTCAACTCAGACCCACATTCCATCCTTTACTGATCCTGGACTTCTAGAAGATCTAAGGTCATCTATTCCATTAGAGAAACCTTCCACTTCATCCACTGAACCTGCCATAGAAGAAGATTTAAAAACTCCTGTTAGGGACACAAACCTTTCCACTTCCACAGGAGAGTCAACCATGGCAAAAGAAGGAGGAGGAGGAGTCTTTAATGGAGAACACACACTATTTGGAGGTAGAGGTAGAAGTAGAGGAGAAGGAGGTAGAGGTGCAGATGGAGGAAGAGGTAGAAGAGAAATAGGAAGCTCTTTTGGGTTCCCTATAATTGATGAAGAAACCAATACAACCATGAAAAACATTTCACCCTCTGTCCTTCCAAACTTCTATGGAATTAAAACTGAAGATCCTGAAACCTTCTTATTTTAATTTGAAGTTCTGTGTAGAACTTGTGACTACTTACAAGATGCTCAAAAACTGAAATTATTCCCTTCAACCTTGAAAGGAGCAACATTGAAGTGGTTTATGAGTCTGATCAACAGTTCTATTAGAACATGGGAAGACATGAAACAAGCATTTATAGAGAGGTAATTGGATTATTGTATGCCGGTTAATCTAAAGGAATAAGTGTTTAAGATGTTACAAAAAGAAGATGAAAATTTGGAAGATTTGTTGGAGAGATTTCATTACAACATCAAAAGAGCAAAAATGGAAAACCTAGATCAAGACACCTTAAAAGCTCTTTTGTTGAAAACAATTAGGGATGAATGGTTGGATATCCTTAACATGATGGGAAAAGGATATATATCACAGCTCACATTACCTGAAATATCTGAGTTATGTATCAACCTTTCAAGAGGGAAATCTAAAACTGTAAAAGGTCCAAGAGATCCCGCTCTTGCAAGGGCAAGTAAGTCTGCTTCTGGGACAGTAAGTAGATCAGAAATAGGACACATGCTTGATGATTTTAAATTTGACATCTTAGGGAGTCTTAGTGAAAAAATAGACACCCTTAAGATACAAAACAAGCAAAAGGCTGAATCTGATGCCTTGGCAATCTTTTGTCCCAAATGTAGAAAGAAACATGCCTTGAGAGAGTGTCCTTTGGATGTAAAATTTGTAGAAACCTGTGTCATTTGTTCTGAGAAACATGAGACCAAGAATTGTCCTTCTCTTCCTGGTCTCAAAGCTGTCTTTCAGGAGGAAACTCCTACAGATTCCACAGAGTCTCTCAATTTTGTATCTAGAAGGCCTTGGCAGGGACCCCAAACACAAGGATTCCATGATCAAATGTATAATCAACCTCCACCTTGGAATTCTTGGCAGCAACCTTGGCCTCAATTTCAAAATCAATCTCCAGCTTGGGCACAAGGATCACAAAGTCCCTATGGAAGATACTCCCCATACTATCAGTATCCACCATCCTATCCACCATACCCACATTTTTATCCTCATAATCCTCAACAAAATTTTCCTCAAAATCTTCAACAAAATTTTCAAAAAAATCCTCAACAACATCATCAGAACCAACCACATCAAAATCAACCACTTTCATTACCATTCCCTCAAAAATCAAATCAATTGCCTGCTCAACCCATACCAAACCCCAATAATAAAAATCCTCAGAACACATACATGATAGAAGGCCAACAATTTACAACTTATTTAATTATTCTTCTAGACCTTAGTGATGTTCAACTTAGGTCTGGAAGAATACTTGAAAAGAGGAAACCTTCTGTGATTATACAAGAACAAGATAACTCTGAGGAAGACTCTCTACGGGTGAATAAAAGTCTTGAGGGAGACACATCTTTTCAAGACCCAAACACTGAAAAATCAAAGCAAAAAGATCCAATAATCTCAACTCCTGTATTAGAGAAACCATCCACATCTACTTCTATACCTCCCTTTCCAGAAAGATTACAAATTGATAGAGGTGTAGAAAAACAAATTATGGTGCCTAATTATGATTTCCTAGATGAGCTGAGAAATGTTTGCATTAAAATTCCATTATTACAAGCCATCAAGGAAATTCCAATTTTATCCAAAACAATAAAGGAGTTGAGTATGAAGAAAACAAGAAAAATAATAAGAGAAACAAAGAAAATTCAACTGGCAAGAAAAATAGTAGACATTATGATGGGCAAGATTCCTATTCCAAAGTATCTTGACCCAGGAAATCCAGTTGTCAAAATTCGCATCAATGGAAGTGAAATCCAAAACACACTCATTGATTTAGGAGCAACAATCAATATCATGAGTAGACAAATCATGGATAAACTGAAACTTCCTAATCTTCTCTGTACACCCACACTATTACAATTAGCAGAAAGATCTGTGATCAAACCAGATGGGGTAATAGAAGACATTCTAGTGTTCCTAGATTCTTGGGAGTACCCTGTGGATTTCATGATCCTAACTCCTAAGAATAATTTAGGAGGCCATCCTGTTATATTAGGAAGACCTTGGTTGGCTACAGCTGATGCTTTTATTAGTTGTAGATCCGGTGATATGTATATCTCTGATGGTATTTCAACTAAGAAATTCACTTTATATCCTCCAGCTAGGATAATTACAGATTTAGATGACACTGAATGGATAGAGGATGAAGAAGATTTACAACCTCTCTTCACAATTTCAGAAATTAGTGAAGATAATCAAATTCTGAATACTCTACAAAAATTTGAATCCTCTCCAGAACATAAACATGAATCATTTCAAGAGGGATCCAATATTGAGTTTTTGTCATCAAGGCAGATGTCTCTTCATTCTATGGATAAATTTGGTAGCTCTACAAGTGAGATCTTTCCAGGCAAAACTTTGAACATAAATAAGAACCTAGAGAAATCTCAACAAGAAAATTTAGTCAAAGTATTACAGAGACACTCTTCTGCATATGCATGGGAATACACTGACATGAAAGGGATAAGCCCCAAGACTTGCACTCATCACATCTATATGGAGGAAAATTGCAAACCAATCAGACAACCTCAAAGATGGATGAATCCAAATCTTAGGGAGATTGTTAAAGAAGAATTGCAAAAATTGTTAAATTTCAATTTCATCTATCCCATTTCAGATAGTCAGTGGGTTTCTCCTTTGGTAATTGTGCCAAAGAAAAATGGTAAATGGAGGGTATGTGTTGACTACCGAGAATTAAACAAAGCTACTCTTAAAGACCATTTTCCCTTACCTTTCATAGATCAAGTGTTAGATACATTAGCTGGCAAAAAGTACTTCTCATTCTTAGATGGGTTTAGTGGTTACAACCAAATCCAAGTAGCACTTGAAGATCAAGACAAAACCACATTTACCTGTCCTTGGGGTACCTATGTTTACCGAGTATTTCCATTTGGATTATGCAATGCACCTGCAACATTCCAAAGGGCAGTATTAGGAATTTTTTCAGATCTAATACATGATTGTGTAGAGGTGTACATGGATGATTTCACAGTTTATGGAAACACTTTTGAAGAAGCTTTAGAAAACTTGGAAAAAGTCTTAAAGAGATGTCAAGAAGCAAACCTTTCACTTAGTCATGAAATTTTTTTTATGATGTTTACTGAAGGTATTGTTTTAGGGCATCACATTTCAAGGGATGGGATTAGAGTTGATGAGTCAAAAGTTGAAGTCATCTCTAACTTATCTATTCCAAGTTGTCAAAGAGATGTTAGAAGTTTTCTAGGATTTACAGGATATTATCGGAGATTTATAGAAAACTTCACCAAGATAGCATCTCCACTCTTCAAATTACTTACCAAAGATTGTGAATTCAAATGGAATTTTGATTGCCAGTTAGCCTTTAAAACCCTGAAAACCAAAATTTCTGAAGCACCTATATTAAGGGGACCTAACTGGAAGTTACCTTTTCATATCTCAATAGATGCTTCCGATACAACTCTAGGAGAAGTATTGGGACAAAAAGATTTGATTCCCTATGCCATCTATTATACCAGTAAAAATTTGACTCCTGCAGAGTTAAACTATACTGTAACTGAAAAAGAGTTTTTAGTTGTTGTTCATGCCATAAAAAAATTCAGACACTATATAACAGGCTATGAAACTTTTGTTCACACTGATCATTCTGCAATTAGATACTTAATGAACAAATCAATTACTAATGGCAGAGTCATAAGATGGTTATTGCTTTTACAAGAATTCAACATTACCATTCTAGATAGCCCTGGAAAACAAAACACAGTAGCTGATTTCCTATCTAGACTCCAAAACATCAAAGATGACACTCCAGTTGAAGATCAATTTCCTGATGAATATCTTTTTGCAATTTCTACCCAAACTCCTTGGTTTGCTGACATTGCTAATTATTTAGTTTTAGGAAAATTTCCTTCAATAATGAATGCAAGAGATAAAAGAAAAATCATTTATGACAGTGCAAAATATTCATGGGTTGCTAATGAGTTGTACAAGACAGGTCCAGATTTGATCATTAGGAGATGTGTTCGTGAAGATGAGATGCCCGAGATTCTCAAAGCATGTCATGATGAACCTTGTGGCAGACACTTTGCTGATAAGAGGACAGCCTATAAGATCCTTAATTTAGGATATTATTGGCCATCCTTGTTTAAAGATGCTAAAGAGTATGTCAAAAGGTGTGACAGTTGCCAAAGGGTAGGGAAACCTTCTCCTTCAAGTGAGATGCCATTAAAACCTCAGGTACATATTGAACCTTTTGAAAAATGGGCTTTGGATTTTGAAGGACCTATTAGTCCTCCATCAAGACAAAAGAGATATATATTAGTTTGCACTGATTATGTTACCAAATGGGTAGAAGCCAAGCCATTACTTGTTGCTAATGAAGCATCTGTAGTTACTTTTCTTTTTGAGGATATTTTTACTCGTTTTTGTGTCCCAAGGGAAATTGTTACAGATCAAGGAACTCAATTTACATCAAGGCTAGTGGAGCAAATGATGGAGAGGTACAAAATCAGGCATAGAAAATCTACTCCTTATCATCCACAAGCAAATGGTCAAGTGGAATCTACTAATAAGGTCATTGAAGGAATCCTAACAAAGACTGTTCATTTACATAGAAGAGATTGGTTAGATAGGCTTCCTGAAGCCTTGTGGGCCTATAGAACTACATGGAGAAACACAACAGGCCATACTCCTTATGAACTTGTTTATGGAAAGCAAGTTTTGTTTCCCATAGAGTTCCAGATTCAAACTTTCAAAATGGGAGTTCAGCTAGGACTTGATTTAACGGAGGCACAAAAGCATGAAATTTGGAGCGAATTAATGAGGTGGATGAGCCAGACAAGATGCGGTTCGGAAAACAAGTATAGTCAACGAAAAGGAGTAGATGGCATGATCTACATCGAGAAGAAATTCAAGGTGGCTTGGGCTCTCTTGTTTGATTCAAAATTCAAGGATTTTCAAGGTAAATTTCAAACACATTGGCTTGGGCCATATGAAATTGTTGAAATTTTGGCAAATGGGCAGTAAAAATCAGGACAATAGATGAAGAAGAGGTCACTTTTCTTGTGAATGGTCATAGATTGAAGCTGTATCACAAACCACTCTCAAGAGAAGAATTTGTCAAGAAGTTCCAAGAAATCAGTGATGTGAAGTTAATGAAGAAGAATCTCTCTTCTTCATCAACTTGATTAAATTTTCTGAAGCATTTCTCTTTGAAAAAAAAAATAAACAAATAATAATAATAATAATAATAATAAAAGTATAAACATGAAAACCAATCATTGATTGGCATGTTTATACAGAAAAGATAGGGTGAAAATCAGAGTCTCTCTGACACTCTAACTTTTCCATTTTGTTTTTGCAAGCAGCTATTACAAAATCATAAATTCAGATCCATTGTACTTATGATCCATCTCATTTCATTTCATTCCATTCACTTATCCATCCATACTCCATTTCATTCATTCATTCATACTCTACTTCATTCCATATTTCATTCATCTCATTAATTCCATACTCCATCCACCTCATTTCCATGTCAAAATTTAAAGTTTGATGTCTTGCTGCAAATGAATAACACATGTCATGGATTGCAGGGCAGTTCTTATGTTCTTCCACTCCATTTCATAAATTGAATCCATTCCATTTCATCATCCACTTCATACATATCATGTCTCATCATCCATCTTCATTCATGCCATATAAAATTTCACTTATATTCCAAACCACTCCATTCCATGATTAAAATCCTCTACAGGTACATTCTACAGCTAAACAGACATTCTGCAGCTGATCATACTTTCCGCAGCCAGACAGTCATTCCGCAGCTACAAATCCTGAAGGCACTAATCAGCAGACATTTGAATTGCAACAAAATGATCCAGTGTATCCGTGAATAAGAAGAATAAAAAAGGATTATGAAGATTCTTCCAAAGGAGAACAAAGAAGACAAAGACCACAAAAAGCAAATGAAAAGCAAAGGTAACAAGTTTTGATTATAATGGCATATCATAAAGTTTAGCATAGTTTTAGTTATGAATCATTCGAAAAAGTTGTTTTGATTATTTTTATTGATCATGACCAATATACCCTCCACAAAATTTGGATAAAAATCTCTCATTTCAAATTCTATACCCGACCATCATTTAAGCGGTTAAAAAGGCTGAAGTGTTTGATTTCCTCACGTCACCCAACCAAATCATTCAATGATGATTTTATTTTCCGTTGTAAAAATCTTCGTAGTCTTTTCACTCATTAATTCGTTTTCTCCACCTCACTCCATTAACTCATTCCGTAACTACTTCCATCACTCCATTCTGTAGCCAGCCCTTCATCATTTCATTCCGCAAAACAGAGATATCCCTATCACCGTGAGCAGAGCAAAGGGTATATCAGTTTGAATATCAAACCACTATCACTGTGAGCAGAGATTAAAGAACTATCACCGTGAGCAGAGATTGAGCATTATCACTGTAAACGCAGAGGTATAGCAGTGTGGAATTTGAAGCCATTTGTCATCGAGAGACAGAGGTATAGCAGTGTGGAATTTGAATCCATTTGTCACCGAGAGACAGAGGTATAACAGTGTGGAATTTGAAGCCATTATCACCGAGAGACAGAGATATATTAGTGTGGAATTTGAAGCCATTGTCACTGTCAACCAGAGGCATATCATTCTGAATTTTGAATCCATTTTCACCGAGAACCAGAGGTATATCAATTCGAAGGTGGAAGTTATTGTTTCCGTGGGCAGAAAGAGTATTAATATGAACATTGAAGAAGCAATTATGGGCCTTATTGTAAGAACCGAACCAATGGGTACAAAATACCTGGAAGGATACCCTCAATGTAAAGAAATGTTGCAACAGGTAGGATGGCTACAATTTCTTGAGAAATTTAATGGCTTCCACAAAGAAGTCACTAAAACATTTGCAAGGTCATTTAGAGGAGCTGAGGTTGAAGTGGGAGATGTTAAATTCACTGTCACTGAGGTTTTCATTGCAGAAGCAACGAGATTGCTTAGAAATGGAGAGAGATGGTTCAAAAACAGGGAATTCCATAATGAATCATGGAAGCAAAATCTAAAATCACCAGGTATGGATGTCACTGTGTTTAAGAAGGGAATTCTAAGTTCTGCATTGAAAAATAAATGGAGAAATATCTTGCTTATTCTGCAAAAATTTATCACATGTGAAGGTAGATATGGCACATTTTATGTTTACCATATTAGACTGATAATGAATTTTCTGGAGGAAGAGTTAAATTTGCCCTATTTCTTGCTTCAAAGTTTGAAAAAGATGGCTTCTTGTGTATAAATAAGGGTTCAATTCTTAGAGACAACTCTATACCATCAATGCTTGGTTAAGATTTTAATTGAACACCATTTAGCCAAAACAAATGATACTTGGGATAATTTCTTGATAAGAAATCATTTTGAAGAGCCAAAAGAGCCCTCACCTGAACAACAACCTACAAGGAGAAGTAGAAAATGGAGAGCTTCTAAAATTGAAATTGACAAAACAGTCCAGGAAAGTAGTGAGGAAATAATCTCAGAGAAATTGACTCAAATTAAGAGACAACTTAAGAAGGAGAGGGTAATCAGAAAATCTGCCACAGAAAAAGGAGAGGGATCTTCCCAGCCAAGAAGAAGCCATAGACTCAAGGGGAAACTAAGGAAAACTCAGATCAAACAAACAGGGGTGATAAATATAGAAGATGAGGAAACATCTATTGAAGAAGATGTTGAAGAGGATTTTAATGAAGGAACCCCTGAAATTGACCC
Source organism: Pinus albicaulis (assembly GCA_034641835.2). Lineage (NCBI taxonomy): Eukaryota > Viridiplantae > Streptophyta > Pinopsida > Pinales > Pinaceae > Pinus > Pinus albicaulis. Next base: position 26,568,392 of record CM076583.1, on the reverse strand, counting down.
TGCTCAACAAGAAGTTTATGACTATGTTGAAACTTTGGAAAGGAAAGCTTCAGAGAGTAGGGATAGAACCCCTAGTCCTCCACTATCCGAAATAGATGTGTTAAGAAGGGATAGGTATGAGCTGGAAATACTTAATAGACACATCAAAAATGAGAATGATATTCTAAAGGAACAAGTGAAACTCAAAACCAATATGAACTCAACCTTATCTCTACAAATGGACAAAGTGGAAAAGGCTAATGAAAAGTTGAAAAAGAGGAACAATAAGCTAATCAGGGAACTTACCAACTTAAGGTTCAAACTTGTCATCAGAAAACCCAGAATATCTTTAGCTTCCAGGAAAAGAAGAAGGAGAGGATTAGATGTTCTTGCAGAAGCCTCTGAGTTTATGGAATAAATTGCATGAGGACATGCAAGAAGTCAGCAGTGGGGGTATGTTGAGCCTCAAGATTGTGCTTTCTTTCATCTTAATTTACCTCATTTTCCTTTGTCCATTGTTATCCCAGACCCAATTGATCAATGAATTTAGTTAAAATTACTTTTAGAATAATTTACATGACTAACTTGCTAAGTTTTGTGATTTTTGTCATTGTAATGCATTTTGACCGGAACTAGCTGCAAAATGCAGACATTCCGTAGCTAACCGGCAATTCTGCAGCTATCTTCACATTTAGGCATGTTCCAGGTGGCCTCTCAAGAAAAACCACATATGGGTATATTCCACGTCATGTCTACATTGTTCGTTTCTCACCATGAAGGAAAAACCGAATTCTAGATATGGTTTTGATACGTGGGAACTCATTTAAGGAAGCAGATTTCTAATAGGACTGTCTTAGTCCAGATTTCCTTTTCCTTTTTACGCTGCCACTTTAAGAGTCCTAGTATGATTTCGATAAGGAAAGACAATGATCCTCGAATTGTTGCAAGTCTTGTTATGTAAGTTTGTTATAAAAAAACTTGGGAAACTGAGAGATAGGCGAGATTTTGCTCTGGATATTTCTTAGATTTCATGCTATATTTCTGAAGACGCAGACTACTCTGTTCAAGTTATTTTTCCTTTAATGAAGAAGACAATATTTCTTTGAAAGCGTTGATTTGATTTGGAGTTAGATTCCGTCTGGTGGTAGAGGGCCCCTGCCTCCTGCACGGTTTTACTTGCGTAATTTAGATAAGTATCTTAGTTGTCTTTACGTTTTTGAAGTTTGAGTTCATAGTTAATTTCATTAGCCACTATAGTTATACTTGTTCTAAAAACTCTTCCAAAAGAAGAAAATCTTCCAAAAGATCATGATAATGAATGGGAAATGGGTATAGTGTTGTAGGATTTAATTGTAATTTTTTTGATTCACTATCACAGTTGAACTTATACTAAGCAAACTCTTCCAAAAAATCCTTATGATGTCTAAGGCATGACTGTGATAATGAATGTTTCAGTTGTTTGTTTTCACTAAGTAACATAGCTGACCTTGCTCTTAAAACACTCTTCCAAAATATCATAATGATGGGTAGGAGACAACTGTGATATCTTAGTTTTTAAATTGCTTTCATTCTTTATGTTTGCATTTGCACTGAATTGTACAGTTAGGATTTTTCTAACAAACTCTTCCAAAATACCAATCATGATGGAAAAAACAGGCTGTATAATCCCATAGATTAATGCATGATAACTTAGTTAGGATACTCCGGAGTCTAATTGCATTTAACTCATGCTCTGTTATTTTGTTTTGAGTTTGATAATGACTTGTTAGTTCAGCACTGTTTTAGACTAGTGACATCTTAAGTTCAATTTTAGCTTAACACATTGCATTTTCACTCCACATTCAGTTGTCATCCATTGCATATTAGATTATATCAGTTGTTAAACTTAACAAAACGGCCTTCATTATTTACAAAACCTCTTCTTGTTCCAAATCTATAATTGATTCATAACCATATGAACAGAAGACAGTATCATTTCAAGGCCTGAAGTACTTTTGCAACTTCCTTTATCATCTCACAAACAAACTTTTCCTCAAAAGACTATTCTAAAAATCTATAACCTTTGAGTGAAGTGTAGTGGTATCAAACTAAGTTGTAGAATAGGGTTAGGAACTAGTCTTAGAATAGAGATCTTATGATGATACCAATATTTTCCTCCAAATATGTTTCAACAAATATTTAAACATGGATAAAATGTTGCATCATTATGAGCTGGATGTTTGATTGTTTAGTTAGAAGAATTTGTATACTTAGCTGACCATTTCTCAAAACTCTCCCAAAATACCTTTGATGAAAGAATTGAACAAAGTTAAGTTTATGTTTTGATTCATTTCCTTAAAGTCATTATCAAGCTTGGTATTCTGCTTAGTCATAGTTTAGGTTTGATTTTGTTTCCATTATTTTCCTTTGCATTTGTCACTTGTCATCAACCAATTAGGCTTCACTCTGTTTTTAATCATTAGCTTCTTTCCACTAGCTTTCTAGTCATTTTCCTTGTGAACATAAAACTACCAAAAGACCAAAAACATCATAAATCATCACAAAAGACCAAAAACATCATAAAACACTAAACACAATGCATTAAGAGACAAACACCTAGGCACATATGGTGCACTTCACTTCAGTAGTTTACCAACCCTGGTTGACAATTAAATGAACTCAATTTAGGAGACTAGGTTGAGACCAAACAAGAATGATGGAAAGAATAAGCATAAACAAAATAAAACCCCCTAGGGACAACCAAACAAATCCCCAAACACAGAAACCAGAATAAAAACTTTAGAAGAGACCCGCCCCAAAATATACCAAGGGAATATGATCAACAAATCAGGCCACCTTTCCAAGATAACTATGTTGACGAAGGGAAAGAGACATTGAAAATCCAGATGAGAATAATCTAAACTTAATAGGCTCTGATAGTGAGGGTGAGGTTTTTCTCACAAAATAAGAACAAAGCTTTTTCTCCTCAAACCAAGATGAAACAAGCTATGAAGATTCCGAAGACCACGAATTGGGATTATAAAATGCCATAATGGAAGTCCATAGACAATATGATCTTAGGAGTAAGAAAAACCAAGACAACTCCATAAAAAACAACTTAGACATTGTTATTAAGAAAACTCCCAAGAACATTCTTAAAAGAAAAATAAATAATAACAGCACCATGGCTAAGAAAAATGATTCCAACAAGGATAAAATTAGCCAACCAGGAGTTGACACAAGTTGTCTTAGCACCTCTGCTAGTGGCCTTGAGAAAACTCTAATTACCAAAGCCCCGAATCAAAATCAACAAATTAAAAATGTAGAAAAATTTATGGCTGAGAAAAATGATCTAAATATGTCTAAAACTCAAGTACCTTTCAGTTTCGAAGGAGATATTGCGAAAATCAAGATAACCATCCCTCTCACTGAACTAGTAGCTCAGGATATGTACCGCTCCTAAGTCTTGAAAGTCTTGAACATAGAAAATGATACCAACACTCTAAATTCGACAGATGATAAACCAGAGTTGTTGTTTGGATCTGAAGTAGATGGAAAATACCAGGAAGGAGCCATTCCCGCATTCTATGTTAGCCTAAACATACACGACAAAATCCTACATAATGCCATGCTAGACTCTGGTGCCTCTCACAACCTCATGTCGAAGGTAGTGATAGAAATATTAGGCCTAGAAATAACCAGACCCTACAAAGATCTGTATTCCTTCGATTCAAGCAGAGTTAAATGCTTGGGCCTGATCAAGGACTTATGTTTCAATCTAACACAAATCCCTGCTAAGATCCTGGTCATGGATATAGTCGTGGATGACATTCCCCCCAAATATGGCATGCTCTTGTCCCGATCTTGGGGAGCTAAACTTCTGGGAAACCTCCAAATTGACATGTCTTATGCTACTACCCCGATTTTTAACCAAACAAGAAGACTATACCGGGAATCTCAGATGAATTATATGGTAAGTAGTCTAGATAGACCCAATAACACCCCTATCTATTCCATTTATTCAGACTTGGACTCATTCGTCTTGTATAATGAAAATGACCTTTATGAGCAAGTAAATGAAGATTGTGAAGATCTAGGCACATTACAACAATCAGATCACTTCCTCTACATGATGAGTTCGAAATTCAAAAATATCACGATCCTGAAACACCACAAGATAATAAAACTGAAATTGATTTCCTGCAAATTGAAAATGACATGTTAGAAACAAAAATCAGTTTATGAAAGGGAATAGGTTGCTCAAAAGAAAAACAAATCACAAGAACACAACCTCTTCCTTTTTCTCATCCGGAAAAAAATGAAACACCCCCACAAAACACAAATCTTTGGGAATCTGGAACAAGATAGTCTAATGTTTCTACCTTGCCTAGATACTTCATCATCCAAGAAATTTTCCTTTTCAGAACAATTACGATTTTTCACAAATATTGCTACAAATCCGAAAGAAATTTTTATAAATTTGTTATAGAGGAGGATAGCATGGGTAAACTTAAGGATTCTGAAATAATTAAGTTGTCTAAAATTATATCACTACACACAAAACAAAGGAATACAAGAGTGTGCAAAAAATTTCAGAATACTTATGTGTGTAGGCAGGCTAGTCTAAAACCTTGTAACACAACCATTGGTCTAAAAAGCCTTCCTTTCAAAAAGAATCAGAAAAATTTTGTGCAGTTGAGTTCACTTAGAAAGAAGGCAAGAGGACATAGGCTTTGTATATATTTTAGGTACTAGGAGCAACCCTTCCAAAAGAACAAATATCTTTTTACCAAAAAAGATCATAATTTACATAGGGTAGGGTTTTCTAACCAAATCTCATGGCATGATAGTTTTTTAGGTCACCATCAGATGATACCACTTCATATCAATCAGCTCATATATTTTTTCAAATTTCCATGGGATAGTTGCATACTTAAACAAATACCTCCCGGGCTGAAAGACACTGGAGACACCTTCCGAAGAACTATGTTTCTAGTTTTCAGTTTCTTCACTATGGTATACCTTGATGACATCATCATTTGTTTTAAAAATGATAAAGAGTACCTTTTTTACCTAAAGAAAATCTGTAACAAAAACAGGTATGGGAATCAAGAGTCAAAGGAGAAGCATCAAGGAGAACATGAGTTGTTTAAAAATCTTGGAAAAATCCTTACACCGTGTTTGCAAATGAAGATAACTATCATCTTTATTCCACAAAACTGAATGGAAAAAAAGTGTTAGGAGATTCTTTTGAAGATATGATGCTCAAGTACCACTACTGTAAAGATTCCTAGCTTTAATTTTTTTTTACTCATTGTACATACTATGGTTTGAAGAAAAAATTCAAAAAGAGATAAAACACAAACATAGAAAAAATAGAAAAGAGGGTAGATTCTAAAAGAAAGGGTTCATCCCCATACCCAAAAAATAGTGATACTGAAAGTGTGCAAGTCCAAATGCCACTACTCGTGCAAAAGAATGTCTTGTTCAGTCATCTAGCCTTATCATGACTGAACATGTTTTAAATTTATTGTTGATAAGTTAGTAAAAAGAATGCTGGTCAAAACATTAAATCTTGACTTGTCAAAGAAAATAGATTAGGAGAGAAGATACTGGTTCCACATGCTCAAAACAGAACCAAGGAGAAAAAAAAAGAGATGAATAGAAAACTATGCAATCTTAGCCCTGAATTTTCTAGTCTTATTTTGTACAAAAATAACATTTGTGTGCAGCTTGTTTTCATGCCACAAACCCATGATAAATCAGATTGTCTAATTTTGATTTAGTCATGTTTTCAATTTCATTTTTTTATCTTAGTAAATAAATCCTGTCAAATAGTTTAACCTTGACAGTTGAGTAGAATAGGTAGAGAATCAAAGGAGTTCAATAGCTTAATATGAACTCCCGAAAGAGATAAGTGTAGAAGTAGATAATTTATTTTCATTTTAAAAATAAAAATGTCAATGGGTTTGCCAGTTCAAGTGCACCCAAGGAAGAAAATTTTTTAGGTGAATAGGTTGGGTAGGTAAAAGTGAAGTTGAGCTAATCATGCTTTCAGATTTTCGAAATTACTACTTTAGGGAAAGCATCAACAAAAGAAAAGAGAAAAATCTGCCCAATGGATGAAGCACTAGTCTTCATAAACCAAGAGATATGAAATTCTGGACACCTCCTGAAAAGGAGTTGCCCTCCCCAAGTGGAGCCACTGTTAGTCATCAGTAATTTTCACCTGTTTTAGATGACTAAATGATTTTTCCAAGATTTCTAGAAACTAAATTTAAGAATCATGTGAGTTCTATAAATCTCCTTAAAGAGATTTTTATTTATTTATTATCTCACCTCCTTGTCAAATCATGGCCAATCTATCGCCTAGACAAGACCAATTGTCCCTCACTCTCACTATGTTTTCCATCCCTACCTATAACACTTTGTCTCTGTCTACCTAAGCCCTCTACTTTCACACCTTGTTTTCCAAAGAAACCAAACTTTTCTCCTTGATCACCAAGTGCCTCAAGCAATGGTGTTGTCAAAACTCCCTCTCTAAAAGCTCGTTGAAGTAGAAACAAGGTTTTCTAGTGGCCTAGGATGGTAGTGCATAATAGAGTGTCAAAAACCCTGTTTCCTCATCCAAACCCTGATTCAAGTTTTCATGTCAAAAACCTATTCCAAAGCATTACAATAAGTCAAATAGGGTCACCTAGGTTATGCACTATCATGTTTCTAAATTCAATATTTCCACAGGTATTCAAAGGTGAAATCAAGTGAACACAAAGATGAGGCCATATCATTGGTCAAAGAACATAAAAGACCTCTAAAGGTATCCCCTTCATCAAGTAGTATGCCTACAAAGGAACAATTTACCATGTCAAATCATTTCTGCAGAAATGTTTTGTAAATCATCAAAAAAGAACAAAGGCAAAGAAGGAGACCTAAAAGGCTTATAAAGGCATCCACAACAGGTGGTAAGATACAAACAGACTTAAAGTTTACAAGGAAGAAACATGATCTCATCAGGGAGTGTTATGAAGTGCTACCCGTCAGAGGGTCCATGCAGGTCATAAAAGACAGTGGCACATAAGCAACCGTGTACCTCAAATCAAAAAGATCATTTAAAAGGTTGTTTGGTTTCAAGCATGAAATTTGTAGAGGGACAACTACCCTTCACTTCATTCCTACAAACAAGACCAAAAAATCAATCAGATTAGCCATGAGGATAGGCATCATTAAAATAGGAAACATCATTAAAAGAGGAGGCATCACCAAAAAAGGAGGCATCATCACAAGAGGACCATTCATAGCAAGAGGGAAGCAACAGGTATGTGTTTAACAGGAATCAAAATGTGTGACTATTTTGACCAAGAAAATAGAGAAAAAATAGGGTTACAAGGGAAAAGGTGTCCTCTACTCCTTCAAGTGCACAGGGAAGGACTTCAGGAGCAATTAATGAGTTTTGAGATATTTCTGAGAACTTAGGAGACAACACTGTCTACCTTTTCCCTAAGCAGCCCCAACACCTAGGAATCTGGAAAAATGGACAGAGATGGTCACATAATGACAAAGAAAGCCTCCTTCATCATAGCAGAAGGCTTAAAAGGTTCTCAAAATGCCTTTCTAGGGTTTAGCAAACAAGGGCATTAACTCCACTATAATAGAGAAGGACATAAGATATATTGTATTAGCAAAAGGATGAAAATTATCAGTTCAAAGGTCTGATTTCTCAAAACAACAGTCAGAAGCAGATTCAAATCGTCAAAGAGGGAAAACATGAGTTAAAATTTCCACAGGAAGTAATTGTGATTAACACAAGTTCACTGTTGATAAAATAAGTTGTCCAAGTTCAAAGGAGACAAAGATAAAGGGAAGAATTGGCAAAATGACAATTTTGTTGTGTATAGGTGATAAAAGTCTAAAACAAGTTCTTTCTCCAAAAAGGGCTAAGAGGCATAGGCTTGGTGTTTTCAAAGAGGTTGTCAAATTTAAAAGAGCCTTAAGAGGCCTCTGGCAGTTAGAAAGAGAAGCAATTTTTTAAATATGCCACCTACAAGACCACAAAGGAAAAAGACAGTGTGAGAATTAGAAAGGGAAACAAACCTTATTAAAGTGGGTTTTCACTTTAATTTTTATCAAAAGGTATAAAACAAGCTCAACAAGGTGTCTTCCCTTTATCATTTGGATTTTTGTAGACAAGTGAGGGTTTTCAAAATTTTCAGCAGAGTCCTTGGCAAAAATTTTCGGGCGCTGGGCTCCTGTAGGGTCGCGCTGCGCACCTATAACCTATGCCTGTGTATTTTTACACTGTGCGTTGTGCTCCTGTAGATCGTTGATGTGCTTGTGGAAGATCTGCCCATTGTGCAGAAGACGGGGACGACACCTCGTGCAAGCACCGGGCATCGCTACGCTCCTGCCACTGCCCGAGCCGCCCGAATGACAGTGCTGTGCTTCTGCCACTGCTCCGACCTCTGCACAACATTGCTCCATAGCTACACGAAACCTAATTCAGGCAGCTAACCACGGTGCTACACTCCTGCCACTACTCCGGCCTTCTGCATGACAATCTGTTCAGCCACCCAGTAGTGCTGCACTCCTGCCACTGCTTCGAACGATGAATGTCAGTGCGTTCAAGCACCTGACTCTCTCGGTGCTGTGCTCCTACCACGACGTTGTGCTACTGCCATGGTGCTGCGTGTTGGGTGTTAGAAAATTAAATATTAGAGCAATGAAACACATAATATATGCGGAAAATACAAGCACACAAAACACATAAAACCAGAGAGAAAAAGATATATGTGGTTCACCTAGTTTGGGCTACGTCCACCTCGAATAGCCAGTCCTTCCTTTCTATTATCCAGCAAAAATGAAGAGACAAAACCTACAGCAGATCCGCTGTAATATCCTTTGTTATCTCTCACAGTCTCCCTCTCTGTTTCTCGCTCCAAGAATACACACATCATCCTCAGCCACAATACAATGCCCTCATATATACAAGGGGGTTGCCTTCTAGGGCAAAAAACCCTAATCTAAACATAACTTCTACCGTCAGATCATTTGCCTAATGAACGGCCCAGATTGACTAGAAATTACTATACTTTTACAAGGCAATTTTACATCTATTTTTAGCTTCGGGGGCGCTGCCCCCGAACCCCCACCAGGGGCGGGCTCCGAAAAGCACTGCCCCCCCCCCTAGACCCCCCACGACAGCGATTAATTTCGGGCGGCGTTGCTGCCCCTTTTTAAGGTACAGGGGTCCAATGTTGTGATACAAAGTAAACAAGATAATCAGGCTCCACACCCAACATTGGGTTTCTAGTGTTTTGGCCAGATTGGCAAGACCAAAAGACTGGACAACATCAAAACCACTTTGGGGCCCTAGGATCTAGCCCTCCTGGACCCAGAGAGGGATCTCTCCATAAAGGCAAAGAATGATATATCTTTGAAAGTTCACAATGAGGTATTAGGCTAGGTATGAAGCACAAAGGGGGGCTTTAAAATGATTTGGTTGGTTGTTGGGTTGGTTAGAGATCATTAACTGAGAAGGATATGGAATGAAAAGAGCAAAGCAGTATGATGTTTCGGCAAAAGAGGACAGGTTAGGAATGTGCCATCCATTGGGATATGGAGTCATGAAAGGGGATTACTTGCATAGAACTAAGCAAGGCTTTCAGAGGGCAAGTCATCTATGTTAAAGGATCTTCTAGATAGATGGTGAAATGGAACAATAAGGAGTGAAGGAGAGACACAAAGGGCAGCTTAAGATCAGACCAGAGGTCATCTAACTCCAGATCTGCTTGAGCATAATCTCAAAGGGAAAACACTTATGATTTAAACACAAAACTAGGCCTAAGGTCATAGAAGGACTTTTAACCTTCAATTCTTTGACACTAGTTCAAGAGATCTTGGAAAGACCAATCTATTGGAAAAGGACCCCAGTGGACAGGGCTCACACTACATCTCTGGTATCCCAATTCTTCCAGCCTGAACCCAACTAGAACATCTAAGTAACAAACTGAAATTCACACATTAGCAAAGCATGGGCCAGACCAACATCTTTCACTGCTTAAATTACATGAATTTTCTCTTAGATTCACTATCAGTAGAAAACATCAAAGACAAGAAGAGCAGTGGGCATTTAGGGTACCAAACGAGGGTATATCCTAAGCCTGATTTACTGATTCTTATCGGAGAAATAAATGGACAGCATGAATAATGTAATAAGACAATGCAATAAGAGAAACATCACCCGTAATATAGACCAGGATACTATGAAATTTCTTGATTAATTGATATGCAAAACCAGTCACATACACTAAGCTTAATGGCTGATACAGTCCAAAATTCTCCTCCCAGCCTACGACATTACAAACTACTCAGTTACTCTCCCTCAACAACTGTTATAACAGTCGAATGAGTCCCTACACTAACAACAACAACAACAACAACATGTTCTTCAGGGTTTCTTATAGGAGAATGAATAATAGCAGGAGTAGATGATATACTTTAAATGGATTCATTAAGACAGTGTGGAGGAAGTATCCACGCCCACTCTGCTTAATAGCTTTGCGCTGTACTCTGTAGTCTGGTTCGGAGTATCTGTCAGGTCAATATTTGACCTCAGATGTGTTCTTTAAAATCCTTCCTGGCTGTAAGACACTCTGTTTTGTCTTCTGAAGCAAGTAAGGCGACTGAAGGTCTTCTGGGTTTCCATGCTTCCACTATTGCTGTCCTGACAGTCTTTGGAAGCTTTCTGTCAGTGAAATGGCTTTTGGGAACTCGAGGAGGCATGCAGACTTCTGTAGGAAGGTGTACTTTCTGAGAAAATATGTTCTGCTGACATATACACAGATATGGCTTGTTTCATGTGCATTAGTCTTCAAACTGCATCTTCTTCCTTTGAATAAGGATTAAAACATTTAATCTTCAATTATGGGCTTAAATACTATAATTCGTCTCTGCTGCTGATACACTTTTGCTACTGTAATGGCCTCTCTGCACTCTGAGTCACAGTAACTGTGACTGTGGAGGCAAAGTGAAATTTCCACTCTGTAAAACCTACAACAATGCAATAAACCTACTAATAAATATAGGGGAAGTGGCCGATGATTTGCTGCAGAGGCCTGGAGGAATGGTGGCACAACAGTAGAAACTGTGAAAGAATGGCGGAAAATGGAGCTGATGAAGGTTTTGGGTAAGAAAGGGTGCATACTGTCCGATCATGTGTTGAGCTGGTGATCAACGGTCGGGATAAACGAATGGAGATGTTAATACAAAGTAAGGCGGAGAAATGATGTTTAGTGTAAAGCCTAAAGTTTAAAGGTTCGGGCGAATACAAAGGAAATTTATGAAAAATTCCATGAAATGAGGCTTAATGTGGGACCCAGTCATGGGCGGAGGGTGATTTACAGCGAGTCGTTGAATCTCAGGAGGAGATCGACAGTTGGGATCATCTGATGGGGTTAATAGGGAAATCTGATAAAAAAAATATGGTGGAGACGTGATGCAATATGGACCACAGATCGGGGATCAATGGACGGCTGATATTAGATGACGGAGGTTGTGGAAACAAAGAGAGGGAGGTAGTTTTGATATGACAACAGCTGGTATCGCATGGCCTCAAGGCAGTTTAGAAAATTTCCCAAAATTACGCGATATGTGTCGCTGCGTGATGCGTGGCTCTAGAGAACTACCCATATCACATAAATTTGAATTGCTAAACTTCGGACACAAAACTTGCACGATATTGATGTGGGCCGTTCGATCTGGGCTCGTGAGATCCGATGGCAGTGGAAGAGCACGATACGAGGAACGTGAAAGGTCAGTAAAGTGGGGTCAAGCGGAAGGTGGTTTAATTATGGGCCATTGGATCTATGCGATGGATGGTTAGGATCTAATTAGAATCAGGGGAGGTAGGGGCCAAATCTCTGATGGGCTCACGAAGCGATTGGCTCTAGACTGTTGGATCTACGGGGGATCGACGACTATGATTGGATCGAAGGGTGACCAATCAGGGAAGCGGGGTGGAGCAAGAAGAAATATGGGCCGTAGGATCAGAGTGGATGGACGAGCTAGATTCAGTCGGGGATCGGCCAATCGGGGCATCGGAAGGGTGGCATTACAAAAAGTTCTAATTTGCGATGGAAGTAGTGCTGCGATGGCCGTCGGATTTAAATATGAATCGATGGTGTAGATGATCATCGGAGGTTTTACAAAGGGAATAGGTGGGAGTGACGGAACAGGTGCGGGCCTTTAGATCTATTAAAATCAACGGCTGATATCGCTCCAAAATCCGACAGAGAAAATACACTTCGCATCAGAAGAAATCAACTTATAAAATAAATGCGCGCTCCGTTCAACTTCCAATTCTGATAAGCGCCAAATGCTTTATCTCTTGGTTTTAGTGCTCGAGTGCATGGAGGGGAAGTGGTTGAGGGCTGGCAGAAAGGGGCTTAGCCTGTACATGTTAAAATGAGTGTTTTTATGCCAAAAAAGAGGATTTTTAAGGCTAAAAGAGGGATTCGGTAGAGGGAAAAAGGGGACTTTTAAGCCGGACAAAGGATTTTTGTGAGGTTTAAAAGGGGAGTTAGGATGATTTAGAGAATTAATGAGGAATTAAGGGAGGGGAAAAAGGTGAGGAAAACAGAGTTTTAGTGGGAATGAAATATGGGGAAATGGAGGCCTTTTGGGCATTTTTCTTCACAAACAGAGAGACTTTATAATGGAAACAACAGTAAGGATTTATCAAAGGACGAAAGGCATAAGGAGGCTTCAAGGATGATGTGTTTTCAGAGGAAATGCATTCCTTGAAGGCTCAAAACATTTTAGCCCCCTGTTTGCTTGTCAAAAAATTCATAGGGGGCTAACACTGCGTTCCTGCCATGGTGCTGCGCTCTTGCCACGGCGCTGCGCTCCTAGCCCTATTTTGCAGTTTTTGCTCGAATTCAAATTCAGACTGACCCGAGCTTTCCCACAAGCTTCTTAAGCCATTTTCTCTACTGTGTTGCACTTCAAGAGGTATTTTCAACTCTTTCCTCCCTATGCATGTCTTCCTAAGAGATAAGGCAATTCAGAAATTTGAAAGTTGGTTTAGGAAAGTAGTGAAATCTTAAAGAAGCCCTTGTCCTGCACATCGTTGATTTCTTGACCTAGCTAGGAAAATTCATCATCTTCTTTAGATCCTTTTCCACATCATTTCACTAGTAGAGTCATCCCTTTTAAATATTGTGAGGCAGGGGTAAAAAAGAAAAATGTCTGAAGAGGAGAATGTTAACATTGATGAGTCAAGCCAAAGGTATAAAATCAGCCAAAGAAGGGAGGGATGCCAAATAGGTTTGAGCCTATAAACACTGAAGATTTGATAACCTCCCATACTATTTTGACCTATTTTCAAGATTTGGACAGCTATGAATTCTTTAAAAAGGTACAAAAGCTCTGAAGTCACCCTCAGTTGACCAAGCTCTCTTCCCTAAACCTTCATAAACATCAAGTATGCCTAGCCAGGGTAAAATTTGAGTTGACACCATATGCTATCTCTAGGGCCACTAGAATTCCTTGCATAGGAGAAAGGCAGTTCAAACAAAAGTATCTAGACCTGAGTCACTATCGACCATTCTTGAAACCAAGTTGTCAAGCTGACTGTAAAACCATGTTCCCCTTCTCTCATCTATTAGAGAGATATGCTCTCCTAACGAGGATCATCATGAAGTACTTCACCTGTGAGGGTAGGTTCTCCAGAGTCTATTCATACTACATAAGGCTCCTCATGCACTTCACCAAAACCAAGCTGCTACACATGCCCTACTATCTGTGCAAAAGTATTTAGAAAATGTCTTCCATCATGCAGAAAAGGCCTCCATCCAAACAAATGTCAAGCCTTTTTCATCATTCCCTCATCAAAGTGATTTTCTCACACAAAATAGAACAACAAGGCATCCCCTGAGAGGTTTTCATTTCCCACGATGGTTTCACAAATCCATAGCCCAATCCTCTGCAAAGTCTGCCATCATCATCTCAAAATCCTCCCCACACACCTCCATCACCTTCCACTGACCTTGGTTCATCTTCTTCCCATGAATCATTTCCTCAAATAGACCTTCCTCATCCACCTTCCCTTAAGAAATTAGAAAATGATGAAAGAAGTGAGGGCCAAGAGGAAAGCAATGAGGAAGAATATGATGAAAATGAAGAAAAAAATGAATAAGAGGAAGATGGAAAAAAGGATAATAAAAATGAAGAAAAAAGTGAGGGCCAAGAAGAAAGCAGTAATGGCCAAGAAGAAATCAGTGATGAAAAAGAAGAAAATATTGAAGGAGAGGATGATGAAAATGAAAGGAAAAGTGAAGAAGAAGAAGGTGGCAGAGAGGGAGATAGCCAAGAAGAAATTTACAAAGGCGATGAAAAAGATGATTGTGTTGATAAGGAAGAAAACAGAGTTGAAACTAATGAGCCCCATAATGAGCAAAAAGGCCAAAACAGTGGGTCTTATGATGAAGAAAATGAAAGTGACAAGAATAGATATGAAGACAGTGGTGAGGAGGCATATGATGCAAACAAAGAACATAGTGAGGGAGAGGAAGATAACAAAGAAAACAACAGTGAGGAAGCCTATGAAAGCAATGAGGAAAACAAAAATGGCGGTGACAAGAACGAAAAATACGGTCAAGAAACAGAGTTTAAAGTTGTTTTCCATAAACAAAAAAATGATGACAAAGGGCCAACCAATGAAGGTACCCAAGGCAGTGACCATGAAGAACAAACAAATAGCAGTTAGGAATACAAAGAGGGTGATGATAGCATGGAAGGAGGTGAAGAGGATGAAGCAGAAAACAATGTTACAAATGTAGAGCATGACAAAGATAATGAAAGTGCTGAAAATAATTAAGACTATGGGACAAAAACAGAGTTTAAAGAAGAAGAAAAGTAGAGTGATGATGACCAAGGAGAGGCAACCTCTCAAGGGGAAAATAGTGAGCTACAAAAAGACCAAAACAGTTAGCCTAGTGACATTCAAAAAACAAATTAAAATCATGGAAATAAAGATGTGCCCAACAAAGATCAAGGCGCTGAGAGGAAAATCGTGAGCTACAAAAAGACCAAAACAGTTAGCCTAGTGACATTCAAAAAACAAATTAAAGTCATGGAAATAAAGATGTGCCCAACAAAGATCAAGGCGCCTCTAATATTTTAAAAACAGAGGAGGATAGTCCTAAAGATGTTGATAGTGATGATGGCATAAAAGATAGTGAGGATTCTTTTCAAAGGGGCAAGCAAGAACAAGGTAAGGGAGATGTACACACATGGATCATCCATGAGAAGAAAAATAGTCCTAAGCTCACTAGTGATCAAGCTTTGCAAGTAAAACTTGTTTCCCCTTTTACCTCTACCTATCAAAGAGGAGAGAGGCATGTGTTTGCTGCTTCCAAAGATCAAGGGGCCATGCTCCTCAACTCCAATGAAAAACAAAGGAAAAGAATAGGTGGAAGAGGAAGAGGACAATCATGAAGAAGAAAAAGAATTTGAGCTCATTCACATAGACAGTGAGGATGAAAATGAGACAAGAATAGTGAACTCTCTTCTACAAGACCAAAACGCACATATCAAAGACTTGAAATTTTGAGTTAGAGAGGTCTAAGGATCTCATTCACTTTTTACAGATGCAGAACAAGCAAATGAGTGGCCAACTGACCATCTATGAAGCAAGGGTGCTCAAATATCAAAAAAAGGCTCAAAGGTCACAAGTGAAGTTGAAGGAATACATGGGCACCTATGAAGAAAGTGAGGATAAAGAGGGTCAAACTAGAAAGAGACCTAGGATCATGGGTCTAAGAAAAGCATTAGCCAAGCAAAGAGTGGAAGAATCAGCCCAAGCACAAAAATTTCCCCTCACCAAACTTCTTGCCATGGAAATTGAGCATAATAGAGATGCATAGCTTGAGAGAGCCAGCCTAAATCTAGAGGCCAAATTGGAGAAGGCCAACAAAGAGTTGATCTTGCAAAGGAGAATGACTGAGCATTATAAATGGAGAAATCACTTTGCAAGGAAAAAGTTCAAAACTGCCCAAAATGAGGGCCCGACACCAAAATATGAAAAGGACCAGTCTAGGCTTGTTATTTTGGCCCATGTTTCTTTGCAGGTCTACAATGACCCATGAGGCGCCTACCTACCAAATTTGAGACAATTTGGAGAAATTTTTGTTTTTTTTCAAATTTTGACCCCTAGGAGCGCAACACCCCCTGTGTTGTGCTTTTTCTCGGGGCATCTTCATGAGGAGAGGTTTAGATTTTTGGATTCCCCATTACTAGTGGAGTATGCTAACCAAATTTCAGCTCAATTGGAGTTGTTTTGACCCCCCAAAAGGGTCAAAAACACTCATTTTTCACCTTTCTGCCCACTTTTCTGAGCATGTGCTGCGCTCTTGGAAGTTTTGGATTTTTCCACTTTTTGGGAAACTTTCAGAGGTCATATTTAAGATGTTAAGGTATATCTAGAATGTAGACTTCCATATCTTTCCAACGAGCCATCACAGAGCCTTTTCCGACATCGGAAAGGCCTCCAAAACACCATTGCAAAAAGGCCTATTTTTGTGCTGCGCTCCTGGAAGAATTTCAGAGTTCCACACAGTGTGTTGCGCTCCTGTAACAGAGTGGAAAAAATGTGCGTTTGGAAATTTTTCTTAGGCATGTCAGGCCTAAAAGTCAATTTTATTTCCTCTTATAGTCAGAAAAGATATTTTTGTGCCTTGGGATTTGCAAAGCCTCAAGGACAAGTTAGGATATTTCTCTTTGGCCAATAGGCTTCTAGATGCTCTAGTAGGCTCTCTTCTCCTCATTTGTTATATAAGACATGAGGATTCATTGTAATCAGTTGGGACTCGATGTATTTAAGAGAAATACATGGTTTTATGAGCTTGGATAAGATATTGGTTTTATGAAGTGAATGAATGGCTTGTGTGGCTTGATGTTGGAGAAGCTTGCTTGCAGGATTCCATAGCTTGGTGAAAGGTGATGTTTTCCTAACTTGTTAATGTTTTCTTGCCCTCATTTTCATTCAGTCTATTTGGTTAGTATAGATCAAAAGAGTATAGGTTGAGATATGCTCATGGAAGCACCTCAAACCTCCTGTTTGCTATAGTCTTGATGTTTTCTTCTTTTAGTCATCTTAAGGAATTCTTGATTGCTCCTTAGGCCAACTAAAACTTGTTTCTATTTCATGAATGGTTAGTATGTTAGCTTATAAATATGATTCATGGTATGCCCTGCTTTTCTATGGAATACTAATTGATTAGGTTAAGACAAAGAGGCCTTGTTTCAATCTTTCCCTTTGCCCATGCTTACCAACTTGTTTCAGAGTTCCTGATAGTTTGATATATGTTGTTTAGGAGTTCCCTCTCCATATATTGAGTTGTTTTTTTATCTTATGTGTTTTACCAAAAATCTGAAGGTGAATTTCTAAAGTTAGGAGTTCTAATGCTTCTATGTATCACTGGAATGTTCATCTTACATGCTTATTAGTTTGAGTATTGTTCATAGAGATTAATGGCTTTCCCTACCTCACGAGTCATTTCTTTCAGAATATATAAGTTTAAGACCTCTTAGTTTCTTCCCAAACTTAATGTTCATCACACCTCATCATCACCTAAGGATCCATTAACCTTGCTAAATCGGCTCTACAATACACTTTACTTCATCATTTAGACACCCTAGACTTCATCTTGCCCCATAGCCCTATTGATTTGACAGCCTCTTATTTCCACCTATCCTACTTAGTCATCTTACCCCAACCCAAAACAAACAAACAAATTACACTTAACAGCTAGCCTAAAATCAATCATCTGAAGCGATCAAGTTCACAACCTTCGCACAATAGGGACAGCTCTCTCTGAGTCCAGGAAGGCTAGGTCTTAGGACTCCAAAGACTGGTCTGATGTTACCCTGTCATTTTGTTTAGCCAATCTTCCAAATCACGAGACCCTAACATGTATATATCATGGATCATGAAACAATCTCATACAAAACTCTACTCCAAGATCTCTCAGTACAATATGCAATCGTCTCACACTCTCATGCATAAATGTTGTAAATGCCTTAGCCAATTTTCTGCCACATAACAGTCTACCTCCACTGCACAATCCAAGTTGATTACAAAGACCAATTCGATGCAATCATGCCCTCCTTGACTGCACAATCCTCATGAGCATATCCAATGTGTGTTTGGCTTGCAAGAGTGCAATCCAATATAGTACAACTGATGGTCAACTGTCCCTTTCACCTATCTCTCAACTGGGTCTACACTGGATCTGACATGCATGTAGTTAACAATAGTAAATCTTTAGTTGCATGTGAGATCACTCCATGTGAATTAATTTAATACTTAATTCACTGATCTCTCACTAGTTTATCTTCAGTTACAACTAGCACAACTGAGTTTAACTCACTTAATTGAGTTAAACTACTTTACAACTCACATAAATAGACATCCAACTCTGTTACAACTTTGACTCACTTAGTTACAACTAAGTCCACTTTCATGTCCCACCAACCAATCTTAGAACTTGAAATTCCTTTAGCTAATTGGTTTTTCACTTCATTTAACTGATTTCAAGTGCTCCATGAAAATAGATTAATATTTATTGTCCAACTATTATTAAGGGATAATAATAGTCAACATGCCTCTATAAATAGACATGTGATCTATAACTAGACTTTGCACATACATCTAAAAATAAAAAATCATCTATAAATAGAATTTTCTCATCCATTCTAAAAATAGACATACACCTAAAAATAGCCTGTGGGCCCCACCTAGTTTAGGTGCTTAATTTTCACTAAGATCATCATCTTGTTGAATCTCAACACTTCCTCTCAACAAGAAATGGATTATCATTCACCCCGATCCTGTCTCTATGGTATTTGAATTTTCTCCTGGTGAGCACCTTCGTCAGAATATTTGCATCCCGATCTTCCGTAGTAATGTACTGAAGAAACATGATCTTCTGCTGCACACAATCTCTGATAAGATGATACCGAATATCTATATGATTAGATCTATCATGAAAGTCAATATTAATCGAGAGTTTAATGCAACTCTAATTATCACAATGAATCACTGTAGGATCTAAATGAGAACCAAACAAACTAACCAAGATCTTTCTCATCTAGATAGCCTCACATGCAGCTTGAGTTTCTTCCATGTATTCCGCTTCCGCTGAACTGAGTGCCACGGATATCTGTTTCCTATTGTACCAAGAAATAGCTGTAGATCTAATATTGAAAACCCCTCCTGATGTGCTCTTTATGTCCGTTGGGCTGCCTGCCTAATCTGCATCCGTGAAGCCATGTAAATTCACCTCATCCGTCTGTCTGTACCACAAGTCATATTCAGATGTGCACCTCGGGTATCTCAGGACATGCTTTCTTGCCTTTCAAAAGAGCTTGGTAGGCTTAACCATCACTTGACTAAGTTGGTTCACTGCATAACATATGTCTGGTCTTGTATTCACTAAATACATTAGCAAACCCACTAAATGTCGATAGATAGTAGAATCCACTACCTCTCCAGATGTAGCATCCTCTTTCCTCTAGTTTCCTGGAGGAGGAGTATCCATGGGTTTGCAGGCCTCCATGTGAAACTTACCCAATATCTCCCTTGCATACTTTCCTTGAGACACAAAAAGTTCACCATCTTGCTGCGATATTTCCATTCCAAGGAAATAATGAAGGAGGCCCATATCCTTTATCTCGAACTCCTTTACAAGGTCCTCCTTGCATGAGTGTATCAGCTGATCATCGCCAGTTAATATTAAATCATCAACATAAAGAATAATGATTAAAAGCTTACCCTCCACCACAATTTGGTATAGTTTTGCATCTGCCTCACTCTTGGTGAATCCAGGTCCAGTGAAATAGCTTTCGATCTGAGTGTACCAAGCATGGGGTGTTTACTTCAGCCCATACATCACTCTTTTGAATCTGCACACATGTGACTCACTGTTGAAGATCTCAAATCCTTCAGGATGCTCAATGTACACTTCTTTCTCAATGATCCCATTTGTTAGCCACCTATGAATTTTTTGTCACGCAAACAGGTGGCTAAATTGTTTTGAGCCTTCAAGAGATACATTTCCTATGTAAATCTCTCATCCTTGAAGCCTCTGTGTGTCCTTTTATTTTGAAAATATATTCATTGCTGCTTCCATCCAAAAAGCCTCACTGTCTGTGAAAAAATTATGCTCAGAAAAGGCCTTCATCTGCCTCTTGTATCTCTGCAAATTTCCCCATTTCAACCCTTTTTTCCCCTTTTCAAAGTTTCCCTTTAACCCCAAAAATCCCTCCTAAGTTGTCCAAACCATTTTTTTTCATCCTTTTAAACCAAGTGAAATCCCTTCAGCTGGTTTTAAAACCCCTTTATTCCCCTACCGAAACCTCTGTTTAGCCTTGAAAACTCTGTTTTTTGGCTAAAAAACCCATATTTTAACATATTAAAAGCTTAGCCCCTTTCGGTCGGCCCCTAACCACTCCCCCCCATAAACTCGAGCGCTACAACCAAGTGCTACGTCATGAGGCGCCTATCGCATCAGAGAGTTGGAGCAGCGCACATTTCTTTTACAAGTTGATTTCTTCCGATGCGATGAACTTTTTGCTCTGTCGGCCTTTGTAACAATCTCCACCGTTGATCTTAAGAGCAATCCGACGGCCATCGTAGCACCACCATCATCACCAATCAGAACTTTTGTTATGCCACCCTTTCGATGCCCCGAATGGACAATCCCTGATCCAATCATAGCCGTCGATCCCCCGCAGATCTAACGGTCCAGAGCCAATCGCTTCATCACCCATCGGAGTTTTGGCCCTTCCATCACTCTCCTCCGATTAGATCGTAGCCTTCCAATCCCCGGGATCCAATGGCTCAGATCACTCCCACCCACTAACCATATCCTCTGCCTGTGTTTCTCTCTCCAGATCTTAGTCGTCCATCGTGCCAATCAGACGGTTTGTAATGAAACCACCTTCTGCCTGACCCCACTTTACCAGTCGCGCACATTCCCGTATTGCACTCCATCTCCCGCCGTTGGATCTCATGATCCCTGATCCAATGGCCCACAACAATATCGCATAGTTTTTGTGTCCGGTTTTTAACAGTTAGAATTTGTGTGATATGGGAGGTTTCTGAAAGCCACGTGTTAGCCGGGGACCCATATCGTGTTCAAAAATAAAAAACCACCTTACTCCCTTTTGGTCGCGTGAAACCACGGTTTTGTATCCAAAACCACTTCCCCACTTTATTTACTAAAAGTCTATTAACAGATCCTGACCGTTGATCTGTTCAGATCAACAACTCTCAGTCCATCTCGCATTCCCTTCACAATTTCTCATCGCGCGACCCCACCATTGCATCGTGTTAGCGCTCAAATATACCTTAGGCTGAAATAAGGTAAAACTCATGGCTACATCAAACCACGCTTAGCCTCGTAGCTAGCCCTACGAGGACAGGAGAGGGCTCTCTCCGGGTCTATCTCGGCAAAAGGTCTTCAAAGGGGCTGAGATGACTTATAATTGGTACTGATTTTAGGCTAGTAAAGAGATAGGAAAGTTTGATTTTGATTTTTTGGGTTTTTTGTTGAAAAAATGGGAAAAACAATTTTGGGTCCGGGGATAAGGCCAGATCTTTGCAGAATTCGAGTTGGGGCGAGGTAGGCAGTAGTCTTGATGCTTTTGATCAGGTGTATGGATGGATCAGAATGAAAAGGAGCTGAAGAGGGCAAGGGAGAACATGGATCCTCTCCAAACTGGCGAAAACATGTAAAACTAAACAAATTTAAAGGCAGAGCACTGGAAACAATGGATTCAACCTCATTAACGCATTCATTTAGTTTCAGAAGCATAAGAAGGGAATGGCATACATTAAACATTAAAGAACTTACAATAAACTGAGAGAAAACACCATTAAGAATTGAAAGCCACAAGAATCCCAACAGGTGCTGCAAAACCTCTGATCTTTCCTTAGCCAAAATATGAAAAATATGTACAATAGTGTGCCAAAGTCTTCCCAAGAGTCCAACCTCTCCAACCTTTGAAAATGACTGAGAAAATACATCTTATAGACCATACTAACCCCTTCCCATGACTCTAGGGGTCTAATTCCTCCTTCTAGGAGTAGTTCCAACTAATTCTAAACAAGGAGCTAGAATATAGGCATCCAAACAACTTGCCTCTAAAAGGAAGGAAACTGATTCTTACGTTTGATTTTTACTTTTTTAGGAGTGAATCATCTAGAATAGGTAAAAGTGAGTCCAAGTTACATGCCAACCATAAAATTACATCAAGAAAACTCAAAAATTACATCCACAAGCAAAACTAGTCCAACTGGCCGAAATCCTGAGCTGGAAAATGAAAAATCAGCCAAAAATCTATATGCGTAGCGCGCCTGAGCCATATGCATAGCGCGCCTTTCAGCCTACTTTTGGGGCACTTACCGGAGTCCAAATTGAGCTCATGATATCTCGTTGGAAAGCCCTAGATTTTTTCTATCCAACCCAAGTGGAATTTTTCAATTTGTAGCTCATTTTCCCCTCCAAAACTTCATTCTCCCATAAGTACTTCCCACTGGTGCAAAAGGTGGCAGAAAGGTGATTTTCATGGTGTTTTTTGCCCTTTTGATCATCCAGAAATTGATGAAATTCTTTGGCCATACTGGAGCATGCATAAATTACCATGAAAAACCCAAAAATATAAAGTTTTCCTCCAGCAAGTGTCCCAATCATAAGCGAGCGCGTCGACGCGCTACTCGTATGGCTGAAAAATTTGTTTTGAGACCAAAATTTTTCAAAATGACAAAAATTTCTCCAAATTTGCTCAAATTCGGAGCGAAAACCCTCCATCATGTATCATTCCCAGCCAAAGAAGCCTCGGCCAAAATCCAGAGTGGATCATGTGTTTCACCTCGTTTCAGTATCCTCCTGGTGCATGCAGTTTCAGTAGTGAAAACACTGTCTCTGTAGTGATGTGTCGGTCTCTGTCATGGTGTCACAATGTGTATGAAAGTATGCTGATATGGTTATGATGAAAACAAGAGTTTGGTATATGCTCCAATGTCAGATGTGTCACATATATGTCAAGGTGCTATAGGAAATATCACAATGGGAAAAGGACTGTCACAAGGAGTTTGAATGGAAAATAGCCACTCCTTGACTACATGGGGATTTGACACGTGAATAGGAATGAATGTAGTGTAGGTCAATAGAAAGAGCCCTTGCAGTGTTTGAAAATGTCAATGGAGGATGTGGACAAGTGAAAATGAGACTATGTCATAACATGAATGATGAGCAGTGTTAAAATGACAATGTCAATAATAATGACAGCAGTGATGTAATGGCAAAGAGAGGGCGTGGAAGTAGAGACACCACTGAAAATAGATGACACAGGCATATATATCAACAACATAAGCTTGGAAAACCCCACACAGTCACTATCATTTGCCTCAAAACCCCAAGAAGTGAATTTGGAAATAAACATAGGGTTTACATTTCTCCACATTAAACATTTGTTTCTCCACTTTCAAAACACCATAATCATGTCCAAAATTCACTGAGCAAACGTAAAGAACCTACTTGCAAGCAGTTGGAGGCAATTTGGCATGAATCTGGACGAAGGAGCGAAATTTTTTGGCTCTGAGATTATACGCGTAGCGCGTCACCCAACGCGTAGCGCCAGTGTAATTTTACACTGAAAAATTTCGCTATACGCGTAGCGCGTCACCCAATGCGTAGCGCGCCAGCCCAACACACAATTTGGCTTCAAAAATCATTTTTTTCACTTCCTTGATGTGTCTTGGCCTCTGCTGATGTTCAAACATGGAAAAACCAAGCAAATTTGATGTTGGAGAGAAATGGCAAAAAAAATTTGTGTTCTGGCCCAATGAGTAGCGCGCACTTTTATATGCGTAGCGCGCTACATAGTGCATTTTTCAGGAGGCTTTTGGAGGCCTTCCCGGTGTCCAAATTGAGCATGTGATAGCTCGTTGGAAAGATGTTGGAGTCGACGTTCCAACCCAAGTGGAATTGTTCAATTTGGAGTTCATTTACCTTATCAAAAAGAAAATCGCCCAACACTACTTCCTGCAGGTGCATCAATTCTCCTGAGGCAACGGTATTCTTGACATTTCTCCAAAACCATTATACCTGTGTAAAAAGTGAAGGATTTTTTTCTTCCTTGTAATTTTTTGGACAAAAACCTCTCTCAGTTTTCCAAAATTCATCTTTTATTGCTCTAAAACATCATTTGAGTGAAACTTATCCCGATGTGTGAAACAAGGGATTTTGTCGAAATGAAGCGAAATGAAGGGGATAACGGGCTTTTAAATTCTTGGGGAAATTTTGGGAAGTAGGGAGGGATGTTAGGAAGCAGGGGAAAGTGGAATCTCAGAGATTGAGTGAGTGGAAGGGGTCCAAAAGGGCAAAACACAGGCCTAGCCTAGAAAATTGCCAAGTTGTGGCAAGAAACTAGGGTTTGTGCAAAAATGAGGAATTTGGGGGATCTCAGTGATGGGAAGTGTTTAATAAGGTACATTTATGATAGGGGAAGGTGTATGAACATTAGGATACAAGTTTTTCTAATGATTTGACCATCGAAGAGAAATTACCTCCAAAACCCTAGGAGAGGGAAATGGACCTTACCTAGGCACAACTGAAACATGAACAAGCTGTAAAATGACCCAATGGAACCTGACATGATGACGAAAACCCTTTGAATGATGGTACACTCAGCTGAATGGTGACATGAACCGAAATTTGGACAACTTTGACAGGAGTGAAAGCAAACCCTAGACCTAATGCCTAGTGACCAAATTTTGCTTGAAGACTCATTGAAATGACAAAATTTGACCTTGACACCTTAAAATCACTTTGTAAGAGCATGTTTGATCACTAAAGGAAGGCTGCAAAGGCTAACACTAACACATCGGATCATCACAGCCGTCGATCTTCTACTGAGATCTAACGGTCCAAATCAAATCGCCCGCCGCCACGACCGGGTCCCACCACCTAAGGTCCATTTCATATGTTTTCATCGTGTTTTCACCCATTCCCTTTGTATTTCATTCAAAGGTCAAATTTTAATGTTTTGCATTAAAAATTTCATCATTCCACCCAAACATTAAAACTTTAAGGTTCTACATTAAAGTTTGTTACTTTCCACCCGACTTCATTAACCATTCCGTCAGTTAATCATAACCGTCGATCATTGCCTCCAGACCTGATCGAACGGTCCATGTGAATTTCCCTACCAAACCTCCATCAGCTGCATTTTTCACCATTTCACTGCATTTTCAGCCACCTACCATTGCATCTGCCATTTCCACCATGTTGTGCTGCCATTCCTACAACATTCCACTGTAGCCATCCTCCCCCATGCATGGATTTCTTAACGTATTTGTGTGTTTTTGTAGGGTAGAGGTGGTGAAAACCACCATTTCTCACAATCACTGTTATAGTGACAGAGAGCATAGAAGAGGCCATTTTCAAAGCTTGATATTACAAAGAAATGCCTAGGAAGGTGTTAGAGCATAATTTTTCATCAAAGTACAGAGTTTAACTATGTAAAACCTTTCCAACATGATTAAAGCTCAAATTTCACAGACACAGACAGACGCGAATCAGTAAAGAGTATCAGTGAAATATCAGAGAGTTTAAGGTCTATAATTGAAGATGTTGAGCCTTAATTCAATGTTTAAAAGGCAATTGTACTAGATTGAAGACCTTGTGATTAATACAGGAGGCCTAAAGAGGCCTAACTCATAGAAAATTATATTGACAGTGTTTCACATCACTAGAAGTTTCCTCCCGAGAAAGGACACAGTACCCATACTGTTTTTATTCTACAACGTGTTCCTAAAAATATTTCCACCCTAACAGAACGGTCCTAATGCTACCAGAGAATTTGTTATGTAGTATTGCAGACCTGAAGTCATTTATTTGCCTTTTTGTTTATTCACTAGAGTACTACAGAGTACTGCAACCAAAGTACATCAGGAACATACCTGGACTAAATTTCAGCCTATCGAAGACCACTCTTTCATCCAAAGAGTACTAAAGATTAATGCTCAGATATTAAAACAGAATGGGCCTCGAACCTCTTCTTCTACTCTATTTTAATGTTTCATTTAGTGTTTCATCTACCTCCTCTACCTCTCTTTCAACTATAAAACTCATGAAGAAACTTATTGTTGGCTGTTGATCGGATATCTGTGAATTGTAAGCTATTTCTCTTGAGATATAGTTCTATATGTAAAGTTGTAAGATAGGGCGAGGAGATGTTTTCAGACTGAATATCAAGCTGTTGGACATGCTGTTCATGATTGGTGTTACTCTCTAATATGACAAGCACATTTCTTTGGATCCTGATTTAAAGCAGTGGTGATGTTTTTCTTACTTTGTCTCTGTTTTCTGTTTTAATTCATCACATTTCATTTCTCTGGCACGCATCAGAAATCTGGCATAGGATATACCCTTGCATGGTACCCTATGTTTCTGCTCTCCCTACCTTTGATGTTTTATACTGATTGTGTTATGTGAGTACTGATTCAAGCTGATTTAACCAGTGTAGTGGCTAATATTTACTGCTAGATGATGTATGAATTAATGAATCTGTTCTTAGATGTTCTTGTTGGGATTAATTGAAAGAATTAGGATACTGGGAGTTTAAAATGTTGATTCTATCTCACTAGGGTCCTTTTCGATTTATTGAACCTTTCTAAGTTCCCTTAAGTTGGATGCTGAAGCATTGAAAGTTCAAAGCCTTTCTCTAATCTCAGGTTTTCACCTTTGTTTTTAAATATTTTATGTTTCCTTTGTCTGAAGATTTAACCCTTTAGGAGTTAGATCATAGGTGTCTAATGGCATGTACTATCCCTGGATCTAATTCCTAAGTGGTCACCTTGGAGGTTTCCATCTCATTCACTTTCCTTCCTTAACCATTTCATACCAAACTATCATCTTTAAGATCCCATGCTTTAGATGACTAGCCCAATTGAAAGCCTTGAATACTGAATAGCAAGTAAACCCTTTCCTGACTCCATTTCCCAATGGTATCGAGTGTTCTCTGAATTATCTCTCCTTTTCCTAAAATCCTCTTTTCTCATCCTCTGTCTTGTATTGAACCCTTCCTTCCTGATTCCCAACGACCAAACAAAACAAAACAAACCTCACACTTTATAACTAGCCTAATATATTTTAATAAGCTTCAAAGACATATACCTTTGCCTTCATAGAGAGATCCCTCTCTGGACCCAGGAGGGTTAGATCCTAAGGTTTGAAAGTGGTTTTGATGTTGTCTCATCTTTTGGTATTGCCAAACTTGCCAAAACATGGGAACTCCAACATAATGGCGACTCCGCTGGGGAAATTTGAGTAAAATACACTTTAAACACTTCACAGACTCAAAGAAGACCATAGTAGCCTTATTTTGGTGGTTAATCACTGTAGTGAACAGAATACCTCCTTGAAACATTTTTAACCTTCCACCTAGTGACTCCATAGTCCTTCAACGATTAAAAGACTCCATTGGTGATCAATAGGCCTGCTGATTATCTTGGTTTTCACATAAGACTCCACTGGGAGAGCAACCTTCATTTCAAAATCAGCCATAATAGAAGTAACAAGTAGGGTTAAGATTTTTTGTTTGAAGACAACATTCTGGCTTCAAGAACCATTCACACAAGAGCTTATTCTAACCCAGACCCACCTGAAATAGTTGACAACCCTGAGAGCATTCTTAGGAAATCTCCTACACCTAGCAGACCAACTATTTCCAGACATATCCATAGAGCTAACTCTACACCAGAAGACTTTACAGCTCTATCAGACCCTTTTTTTGACCTAGACTTACTAAGCAGTCTACCTAGAACTAGGTCATTCAGTGTACTAGACCAGTCAGACCTAGAGCTTCCTGTTTCACCATCTCACAGTGTTCAACGTATTAGGGATAGAGAGAATCTCCCATCTACTCCTTCGGATATTCATTTCATTCAAAACTTGGGACTCTGTCACCCTAAATCAGCTCAACAAAGTGTTGTTGGTCCTAGTATCGCTGCATCCACATACCAGTTGCTCAAGCCAACCCTTTACCTCCTCAAAACACCATTATGGCAGCCTGGTATGCACCTCTGGTGTTACCCCAGCCTCTAGTGCCTCTACCCAATGATTATCAATAAAAAATCCCTCACTTCACTGCAAAAGAGTCTACCACGGCTCAACACCATGTAGATAGGATGGAAGATTCCTTTGACTATATGGAGATAGATGATGAGACAGTCAAGATGAGAATCTTTGCCCAGAGTTTGGGAGGTGATGTGAAGAAATGGTTTAAAGGCCTACCTCCTAACAGTATCCTTGATCTTCCCTCTTTATACCAGTCTTTCATAAAAAAATGGGAAGTAAAGACCAACCCTCTCCAAATCTTAGCAGAATATAAGAACCTTAAAAGAAACATAGGAGAGAGTGTCCACGACTATTCTACAAGTTTTAACAGCGTTTATAACGCTCTCCCTCCACATATGAAACCTCCCCAAGGTATGGCTTTAGTCAAATACCCTGAAGGCTTTGATGCTGACATGGCCTACCAGCTTAGGGAGAGAGATTACAACACATTGGAAGATATGCAAAAAGGAGCAGTGAGTGTGGAGGCCAACCTGATTGAGAAGAAAGCCAGAATGAGGGCTGAGAAAAGGGTAACATATAGGGATGACACTGCAGCTTCCACATCTAATCCCAAGTATGACCATCTAGCCAAAAACATGGAAAGGCTACCGCAAATGATGGAAAAAATGGTTGTCTCAGTTAGTAATCAGAATAGAAACCAAAATCAGAACAAGAACCAAAACTTTAGGAGAAACACCCCTCCAAACAGACAAAGAGACTCTAACCAGCAAGTCATACCCCCATTTCAAGATAACTTCCTTGATGAGGATGAGGGGATAATAGAAGAGTCTGAGGGAAACAAAATAAATATGTTTGAATTAGAAAACTCAATCCATAACTGTTCCACAGAGGAAGATCAACCCTCACCCTCATATTGGCATGAGGAAAGGTTAGAATCTGAGGATTACAGGTTAGGATTTGAAAATTCCATCATGCAAGTCATAGAATAGTATGAACTTAAAAGCAAAAAGAGCTTAGACAATTCCAAACCAAAGGCTTCTGATATTACCATTAAGAAAAGGCCTGAGAAAAATTCTAAAGTGACTGCTGAAAGTAGAAAATCAGCAGTTGAAAGTTCTGGGAAGAAAAAAGAAAAAGACAGCCAAAATACTGATAAAAAAATCCAACCAACCAGTAGCACTAGCACTACAGCTAGTGTTCCTAATAAAACAGTTACGAACACTGTACATAATGAAAATTAGCACACTGATTCTGCCACTAAAGTAGTTGCTAACAAAACAGAGTTGAGTCTTAAAAAGAGTGAATCCCTCTTCAATTTGGAGAGTGAGATTGCTAAAATTAAAATCTCTATCCCACTCTCTGAGTTGGCCGCTCAGGATGTATATAAAGGCCAAATTTTGAAAGCTTTGAATCTAGGTGAAAATGGTGACACTGTCAATCTGAGTGATGATCAACCAACCCTTCTGTTTGGTCCAAAGATACAAGATCCTTCACAATGCAATGCATGACTCTGGGGCATCACACAACCTAATGCCTAAGGTAGTTATGGAAAGACTAGGCCTAGAGATAACCTGTCCTTATAAAGATTTATATTCATTTGACTCTAGCAGAGTAAAATTCCTTGGCCTAATCAAAGACCTTTGTGTTAACCTGACCCAGATTCTAACAAAATGTATGGTTATGGATGTTGTGGTGGAAGATGTGCCACCTAAGTATGGCATGTTACTATTGAGGTCATGGGGAGCCAAGCTGCAAGGTAAAATGCAGATGGATGGCTCATATTCCATAATCCCTGTCTTTAGCCAGCTTAGGAGACTATATAGAGAGGCACAAATAAAATTCCTGGTTAGCAGCCCTGAAAAGCCTGAAAATTCACCCCTGTACTTCGTACACACAGATCTGGACTCTTTTATCTTCTGCAATGATGAATCCATAGAAGAGCCAAAGCTAGAAAATAGAGATACAAACAACAGAGTAGAGCCCATATATTTTAACATAATGGCTACTCTGGACTTAGAAGAAAATGAAGAAGAAACCCTTGGACAGTGCACTGAAACAGAAACCCAGAGTGAGCAAGAAACATAATACACATAGCCAGTTAGTCATCTCGCTGAACTCCATACAAATTATGAAGAAAAAAACTCTCCATGCCACGGTGTAGACCCCACAATATGACAGACTAGTGAAAATCACATTAGGGAAGAAAATGATGATAAACAGGAAAACAGTCCCTTATGGAGAATGAATTTCGATGGGTCTTGCACTAGAAAGACTGCAAGAGTAGGAGTGTGGTTACATAACACAGAGAGTGACTATGCTGAGAGCCATGCTTTCAACTTGAAATTCAAATGTACAAACAATATCGTAGAGTATGAGGCTCTCATCCTAGGCTTGAAACTATTGAAAAAACTAGAAGCCCGTAGGATCGCTGTGCATGGAAACTCTGAGTTAATCATAAAACAAGTGAACGGAAAGTATACAGCTAAACACCCTAGATTGAGAGCATACAGGAATGATGCTATGGATTTACTGAAAACCTTTTTGGAATATGAACTGGTGTTCATTCCTAGGAGTCAGAACATCATTGCGAATGGATTAGCCTGCATAGCTAGTTCATATCATAAGTCTCCTAGTGACAAAAAAATCATCATTCAAACAAAATATAGACCTGCAGTGCCTAATAATGAGAAATATTGGTAGGTCTTTGATGGTGACAAGTAGATTGAGGATTTCCTGATTGGTAGGAATGAGTTTGCATTCTCTGATTCTGACTCTAAATCAGATGATAGCTTCCTGAGTGAAGAGCCCCTCGACGAAGAAAAATCACCCCATAACATAGAAATAAACGTGTTAACTGAAAAACTTGGAAATACAACCGAAGAATATAAGAATGCAGATAAAAAGGAAATAGAGGTGCTGCAGTCAAAAGATAAAAATATACACTGGAGACTGGCACCTTTAGAGGACCTTTTCGATTTCGACAACGTAGAGAAAAAACCCACTATAGAGCACTCAGACTCAGATGTCGAGGAATGCAACATAGGCACTGAAGATAAGCCTAAGATGATAAAGTTGGCTAAGTCCTTGCCCGCGTACATGAAAAATAAATACATTGACTTATTTAAAGAATTCATTGATGTGTTTTCCTGGAGCTACGAGGACTTAAAGGCCTATGATACAGACATTATACTGCACAAAATCCCTTTGAAAGAGAATAAAAAACCCTTCCGACAGAAACTTCGCAGAATTAGCCCGAAACAACTGCCTACAGTGGAAAAGGAAATAAAGAAAATGTACGAGGCAGGGATTATAGTGCCTGTGAGGTTCTCTGATTGGGTCTCAAACCTTGTAGCTGTGAGAAAGAAAACATGTGAGATTAGACTGTGCATAGATTTCAGAAACCTTAACAAATCCTCACTTAAGGATAATTACCCTTTACCAAAGATGGAACACATACTGCAGAGGGTAGTGGGCTCAAAAAGGATCTCCCTGTTACATGGTTTTTCAGAATATAACCAAGTTTTAGTACTCCCAGAAGACCAACTCAAGATAGCCTTCACCACTCCATGGGGCACTTTTATGTACGTAAAAATTCCTTTTGGACTGATGAACACTGGTGCAACCTTCCAACGAGAAATGGACATAGCATTTTCAGAAGAGATAGGGCACTTCATTGTCATCTATCTGGATGACATTACAGTCTACTCCAAGACTGATAAGGAGCACCTAAAACATCTAAGAAGAGTTTTTGAAAAATGTAGAAGGTTCGGCCTATCATTAAATCCCAAGAAGACTGTATTCGGGCTGCAGGAAGGCATGCTTCTCGGCCATATTATATCAGAGAAGGGAATTAAGATAGACCCACAGAGATTTGAGGGAATACTTCTGATCACACACCTGAGAAACATAAAAGAGTTACAGTCCTTTATTGGGAAAATTAACTTCTTAAGGAGGTTTATTCCGAACTTAGCTGAGCTCCTCAGGAATATGACTAGCATGCTGAAAAAAGGTGTAGGGGTTAAGTGGACTGTAGATGCCAAAAAATCTTTTGAGTCAGTTAAACTTGCACTCACCTAGGCTCCTGTCCTAATTAGCCCATATTTCTCAAAATATTTCCTGATATTTTCATTTGCCTCCGAGCATACAGTGGTTGTAGTTATATTGTAGAAAAATCCTGAGGGAATGGAACAGCCTATCGCTTTCTTCAGCAAATCTCTGAGGGATGCACCCTTAAAATATAACATAATAGAAAACTAGGCCTACGCCTTGGTAAAGGCCTTGAAATACTTTAGGGTGTACATTCTGCATTCTCACATCATAGCCTACATGCCAAACATAGTGGTTAAAGACATTTTGTCCCAATATTCGGATGGAAAGAGGGGCAAATGGATTGCTATAATATTGGAGTATGACTTGGAAATAAAACCCACAAAACTAATCAAAGGTCAGGGCTTAGCTCAACTGATGGCTGAATCGAACTTGCAGGCCCTTGACATTAACATGGTAGATGCCTTGGATGAGTAGGAAGGATGGCCCGATCCTACTTTTGAGGAGCAATTTCAAAACTCTCCTTGGTATTCTAATATCCTGTATGTGCTCACAAACCTCAATGCCCCTCCTGAATTATCAAAGACAAAGGCCAGATTCCTAAAGCTAAAAGCCAAAAACTATTTCATATTGAATGAATGTTTATACTGGAAAAATGCAAATGGTCTATTGCTTAAATGTTTGCCTGAAACTGAAGCAGAGAGGATTAAACAGGAGTTCCATGCAGGAGAGTGTGGAGGCCACTTAAACTGGAAAGCCACTGCTAACAAGATACTCAGAGCTGGCTATTACTAGCCTACACTTTCAATGACATCCATAAAATGATAATTGTCTGCCATAAGTGCCAGATTTTTGAGGGAAAAAGAAAGCTCCTCCCCTTACCATTACAACCCAATACTGTTGAGGCTCCCTTTATGCAGTTTGGCCTAGATTTCATAGGAGAAATACACCCTACTTCTTTTGTACAACACAAGTGGATCCTTACAGCCACAGACTACTTCACAAAGTGGATAGAGGCCATACCTTCTAGGAATGCCACAGATTCTATTATCATTAAGTTCCTAGAAGACCACATCCTCTCAAGGTTTGGCTGCCCAAGAAAAATAATCACTGATAACACTGCTGCTTTTGGATCCAAGAAAATGATTGATTTTTTTCATAGGTATCAGATAGCACTCAGTCATTCAACTAATTATTACCCACAAGGTAATGGGTTAGCTAAATCATCCAACAAGATCTTGGTGACCATCATCAAAAAGCTGCATGAAGAGAACAAAAAATCATGGACTAACAATTTAGTGCATGCTTTGTGGGCTGACAGGCTAACAACAAATGGCATGTCACCATATCAGCTTGTTTATGGAACAGAGGCAGTGTTTCCAACTAGCCTTGGGGTACCAGTGATTAAACTAGTCCAAGAGATTCAGACAGAAGAAGACAGCATGGTAAGGAGGATAAATCAAATAATCCATCTCCAACAAACAAGAGAAGAAGTATATAACAGAGCTATGAAAGTGCAAGAAAACATAAAGAAGTTTTTTGATAAAAAAGAAGAAGCTTCTGACTTCAAAATTGGAGATAAAGTTCTGAAATGGGACTCTAGGAGAGAAGATAAAGGAAAGCATGGAAAATTTGATAGTTTGTGGCAGGGTCCTTATATCATCCAGGCCACCGTTGGTCCAAATGCCTTTTTTCTGCAAGAGCTAGATGGTAAAGAGCTGTTTGGGGGTCCTGTCAATGGCAGGATGCTCAAGCATTACTACTGCTGATTTCCGATTTCCAGTTTTCATTTCCATTGTAAATACCATCGTTGTGTTTTATTTTCAAGAAAAAAGAGAAAATGTTTCAAAAAAAACAAAGAAAGAGAGGTTCAGACATGCTCAAAACTTGGACCTCTAAAGTGCAAGGATTGGCTCTAACATGATCAAAACCTGAGCCAAAGAAGTAAAGATAGTTGGTTCTAATATGCCTAAAATCTCAACCAGCAAAGAATAAAAAAGATCAGCTCTAACAAGCCCAAAACCAGAGCTGAGTGAAGAAGAACGTGACTCTAACAAGCTCATAACTTGAGTCACAAAGAAAAGAATGATGATTCAAAAGTTTCAGGATTTCAAGCCTTCGAAATTTGGTTTCCAGTTTTCTGCAATTTCAGTCCATGTGCAACTGTCTTTATGCCTTGGATCCACAGCAAACTAGACTTTCTAATCCTAGTTTGATTGTTTGTTAAATTTCTGTTGTAGAATGTAGAGAAGAAATCTGCTAGACAGTTTAATCCTAGAAGATATTAGACTAGGTAGAGAAACATATGAGGCCAACAATTTAATCTGGCCTCATGAAGTAATAAGGGTAGAATTAGACTAGTTTGTTTTCTGCTTTCAATAATAAAAAAAATTATGAAGAAGGTCTGCAAATTCAAAATGCACCTTGAAGAAAAAATGTTAGGATTGTAGGATGGGTAGGTAGATTGTTTTAGGGATGTTTTCTGCTTATTAATGCCCATCATGTTTGTAACAGCTAAAATCAAAGAAGAAATATGGTTCAAGGATCAGGCATTTGGCCTACTCCAAAGATTTATTTTCTGAATTCTTGACTCCTTCAAGAAGAAGTCATCCCCATGTGGAGCCACTGTTAGCCATCTGTGAATTTTTTGTCAAGAAAAAAGGTGGCTAAATTGTTTTGAGCCTTCAAGAGATACATTTCCTATGAAAATCTCTCATCCTTGAAGCCTCTTTGTGTCTTTTGCCTTTGAAAAGATATTCACTGCTACTTCCATCCAAAAAGCCTCACTTTTTGTGAAACAATTATGCTCAGAAAAGGCCTTCATCTGCCTCTTGTATCTCTACAAATTTCCCCATTTCAACCCTTTTTTACCCTTTTCAAAGTTTCCCTTTAACCCCAAAAATCCCTCCTAAGTCCTCCAAACCATTTTTTTTCATCCTTTTAAACCAAGTGAAATCCCTTCAGCTGGTTTTAAAACCCCTTTATTCCCCTACCGAAACCTCTGTTCAGCCTTGAAAACTCTGTTTTTTGGCTAAAAAACCCATATTTTAACATATTACAAGCTTAGCCCCTTTCGTCCGGCCCCTAAACACTTTCCCCCATAAACTCAAGCACTACGACCAATCGCTACGTTATGAGGCGCCTATCACATCAGAGAGTTGGAGTAGTGCGCATTTCTTTTACAAGCTGATTTCTTCCGATGCGATGAAGTTTTTGCTCTGTCGGCCTTTGTAACAATCTCCACCGTTGATCTTCAGAGCAATCCAATGGCCATCACAGCACCGCCATCATCGCCAATCAGAACTTTTGTTATGCCACCCTTCCGACGCCTCGATTGGCCGATCCCCGATCCAATCATAGTCGTGGATCCCCCGCAGATCTAACGGTCCAGAGCCAATCGCTTCATCGCCCATCGGAGTTTTGGCCCTTCCATCACTCTCCTTTAATTAGATCACAGTCGTCTAATCCCCAGGATCCAACGACTCAGATCACTTCCGCCCACTAACCATATCCTCCACATGTGTTTCTCTCTCAAGATCTTAGCCATCCATTGTGCCGATCAGACGGTCCGTAATGAAACCACCGTCTTCCTGAGCCCACTTTACTGGTTGCGCACGTTCCCGTATCGTACTCCATCTCCTGCCGTCGGATCTCATGATCCCTGATCCAACAGCCCACAGAAATATCACGTAATTTTTTTGTCTGGTTTTTAACAGTTAGAATTTACGTGATATGGGAGGTTTCTGAAAGCCACGTGTCAGCCGGGGACCCATATTGCGTTAAAAAAGAAAAAATCGCCTTACTCCCTTTTTGCGGCGCAAAAACCGCAGTTTTGTATCCCAAAACCACTTTCCCACTTTATTTCCTGAAAGTCTATTAACAGATCTCGACCGTTGATCTGTTTAGATCAACGGCTCTCAGTCCATCTCGCATTCCCTTCACAATTTCTCATTGCGCGACCCCAGCATTGCATCGGATCATCGCAGCCGTCAATCTCCTCCTGCGATTTGACGGTCCAAATCAAATTGCCCTCCGCCACGACCGGGTCCCACCTCCTAAGGTCCATTTCATATGTTTTCATCGCATTTTCACCGATTCCCTTTGTATTTCGTTCAAAGGTCGAATTTTAATGTTTTGCATTAAACATTTCATCATTCCACCCAAACATTAAAACTTTAAGGTTCTACATTAAAGTTTGTTACTTTCCACCCGACTTCATTAACCATTTCTTTAGTTAATCATAACCTTCGATCATCACTTCCAGACCCGATTGAACGTTCCACGTGCATTTCCCCACCAAACCTCCATCAGCTGCATTTTTCACCATTTCACTGCATTTTCAGCCGCCTACCATTGCATCCGCCGTTTCCACCATGTTGTGCTGCCATTCCTACAAAATTCCACCGCAGCCATCCTCCCCCATGCATGGATTTATTAACGTATTTGTGTGTTTTTTCAGGGTACAGGCGGTGAAAACCGCCATTGCTCACAGTCACTGTTATAGTGACACAGAGCGCAGAAGAGGCCATTTTTAGAGCTTGATATTACAGAGAAATGCCTAGGAAGGTGTTAGAGCATAATTTTTCATCAAAGTACAGATTTTAACTCTGTAAAACCTTTCCAACATCATTAAATCTCAAATTTCACAGACAGACAGTTGCGAAGCGGCAAAGAGTATCAGTGAAATATCAGAGAGTTTAAGGCCTGTAATTGAAGATGTTGAGCCTTAATTCAATGTTTAAAAGGAAATTGTACCGGATTGAAGACCTTGTGATTAATACAGGAGGCCTAAAGAGGCCTAACGCACAGAAAATTATATTGACAGTGTTTCACATCAGCAGAAGTTTCCTCCCGAGAAAGGACACAGTACCCATATTGTTTTTTATTCTACAATGTGTTCCTGAAAAGATTTCCACCCTGAAAGAACGATCCTAATGCTACCAGAGCATTTTTTATGCAGTATGGTAGACCTGAAGTCATTTATCTACCTTTTTGTTTATTCACTAGAGTACTACAGAGTACTGCAGCCAAAGTACATCAGGAACATACCTGGAGTAAATTTTAGCCTGTCGAAGACCACTCTTTCATCCAAAGAGTACTGAATATTAATGCTCATATATTAAAACAAAATGGGCCTCGACGCTCTTCTTCTACTCTATTTTAATGTTTCATTTAGTGTTTCATCTACCTCCTCTGCCTCTCTTTCATCTATAAAACTCATGAATAAACTCATTGTTGGTTGTTGATCAAATATCTGTGAATTGCAAGTTGTTTCTCTTGAGATATAGTTCTCTGTGTAAAGTTGTAAGATAGGATGAGGAGATGTTTTCAGACTAAATATCAAGCTGTTGGACATGTTGTTCATGACTGGTGTTGCTCTTTAATATGACAAGCACATTTCTTTGGATCCTAATTTAAAGCAGCGGTGATGTTTTTCTTACTTTGTCTCTGTTTTCTGTTGTAATTCATCACATTTCATTTCTCTGGTACACATCAGAAATCTGGCATAGGATATACCCTTGCATGGTACCCTATGTTTCTACTCTCCCTAATTTTGATTTTTCTACTGATTGTGTTATCTGAGTACTAATTCAAGCTGATTTAACCAGTGTAGTGGCTAATATTTACTGCTAGCTGATGTATGAATTAATGAATCTATTCTTAGATGTTCTTGTTGGGTTTAATTGAAAGAATTGGGATAATGGGAGTTTAGAATGTTGATTCTGACTCACTAGGGTCCTTTTCGATTTATTGAACCTTTCTAAGTTCCCTTAAGTTGGATGTCGAAGCATTGAAAGTTCAAAGCCTTTCTCTGATCTCAGGTTTTCACCTTTGTGTTTAAATCTTTTATGTTTCCTTTGTCTAAAGAGTTAACCCTTTAGGAGTTGGATCACAGGTGTCTAATGGCATGTCCTATCCCTGGATCTAATTCCTAAGTGGTCACCTTGGAGGTTTCCTTCTCATTCACTTTCCTTCCTTAACCATTTCATACCACACTATCATCTTTAAGATCCTATGCTTTAGATGACTAGCCCAATTGAAAGCCTTGAATACTGAATAACAAGTAAACCCTTTCCTGACTCCATTTCCCAATGGTCTCAAGTGTTCTCTAAATTATCTCTCCTTTTCCTAAAATCCTCTTTGCTCATCCTCTGTCTTGTATTGAACCCTTCCTTCCCGATTCCCAATAACCAAACAAAACAAAACAAACCTCGCACTTTATAACTAGCCTAATATATTTTAACAAGCTTCAAAGACATATACCTTTGCTCTCTGGACCCAGGAGGGCTAGATCCTGAGGTCTGAAAGTGGTTTTGATGTTGTCTCATCTTTTGGTATTGCCAAACTTGCCAAAACATGGGAACTCCAACACCATTAAGGAATGCAGTCTTCACATCCATCTAATGAATGTGCCAACCCATCTGCGCTAAGAGAGAAACGATGGTCCTTATGGAAGAATACTGTGCGGGAGGTGCAAATGTTTCTTCATAATCAATCCCCTCGATATGTGATAAGCCCCGAGCCACAAATATGGCCTTGTATTTCTCAACACGCCCATCAACAACTTGCTTTACCTTGTAGACCCATCTTGAACCTACATTTTATTTATCAACTGGCCTTGGAACAATTTCCCAAGCACTATTTCTGACAATGGAGTCATACTCCTCCACCATTGCATCTATCAATGTGGGCTCCTCCACTGCTTCCTGAAAGGAAGATGGCTCAGTCACAATAAATTTACTCACGATAGCCATGTATCCAGTGAATCGGTCAGGAGACTATATTTCTCTGTGTTGTGAAGAAGGGAATCCTACATTTTTCACAACATCAAGTTTCAACCTCTCAGCTTCTGTGGTACGCCTTCTGCATGTTCTGATGTTTGGCTCTGTGTGAGTGGACTCCTTGTTATAGCATCATTTATCACCATCATATACTTGATGACTTATAAATTGGCCTTGGGCAACCCTTCCCTTCAGACTTGGACATATTCCTCAAAAAATAGTTTCTTAAAACCCATACGCAACTCTACATAGAATTTTCTGCATATACACGTGAGTCCATACATAGAGAACCACGTATGCCTTTTTAAAAATTAAAAAATATATAATTTCCCTATTTTAGAGGCGGGGTTTACGGTTGTTATAGTAACTTAACCACCCCAGCCTGTGGCCTAATTGTTCCCAATTGTAAAAAATAATTTGAGGGAGTATAAAATCCCCCCAAGGGAATGGCCTAAGGGAGGAAGAGAGAGATAAATATAGATATTATACACTATTGGAGCCCTATCCAAGTTTGATATATTCCATGTGCCTCCTTCACTTCCCAAATATTGTCAGGAAACCCTTGTTTCCTTAAGATGTTCACCACCCTATGTGACATCCATTGTGCACTATTATTGGAAGAAATCTGGAGAGGCTAGGGCTGGACGGATCCAGAGGAAGGTATGCTCGAAGGCTGTGGTAGATTTCAGGCGATCTCTCCACATTTGTTTACTGTACATGTCATTAATAACATAAGTACCATCTTGTTCCTGATGTTTACGTGTCAATAATATTTTATACATGCATAATGATCCTAAAGTATTCATTTAATATTGTTTTTATGATTATGCATGCTTTTTTCATATTCCTAATTAGCCCAAGCTAATGGAAATATTCAATTTTGTTTCATTTTTATGTTCCGTGAATAAATGTGTAAAGGAGGACAATAAAAACTCCTAGAACAACAAATAAATAAATGCCACATGTGAACAAGGCTAAATCTGGGCTAACCAAATGAGCACCCTTAGGTGTGAAAGGGGCTGAATGTTTTTACTGGGTCAACCATGACCAAATAAACATCGTTGTCTTGGAGGAGTAGCCATCAATGAGGCACAACACATTTTTAGTTGGAGGTGGCTCATGTGAAAAGAGCTATTTCATTGAGATGGTTTAGGGTTTTGCAAGCCTTGCAAAGTTGAAGCAATTAGGCAATACAAAGTCTTATATTTCCAAATTTTTGAGATTATCTATTATGGTTCCTAATTTGTCTACAGAAAGAAGGGTGTACATGTTTATCGATGGTCTATATGAACCTCTTCATGGGTTGGTAAAGTCTGCCAAGCCCACTACATTGCATGATGCCATTGAGAGGGCTAGAGACCTTCAAGATACCTTGCCAAAAGAAAAGGAAAACTTCCAGTACAAGCCCTCTTTTCCTTCTAAAGGAAAGGAAGAGAAAGCCGCTCCTTCAAAGGAGAGCTCATATAAGAAGCCTCTTGATGATGAAGTCAAAAGAGATCTGAGGAAGAAGAAGCTATGCTTCACTTGCCAAGAATCATGGGCACCTAGACATAGATGTGCTGTTGGAAAAGCACATTACATAGATGTCTTCTCAGATATTGAGGAGGAAGAAGATGATGAACCAAGAAGAGGTCACAGCGCTGACATTGTTGAAGGAGAACCAACACCATGAAGAGATGGGAATGAGGAATTTGCTCCTATTAGAGGGACTCTTTCATCTTTGAGAGGAGTACCTAAGTACTTGACCTTAAGAGTTCAAGGTTCAATCATGAATCAGATGGTTTCTGTACTGATTTACAGTGGGGCTATCCACAACTTCATTGATGCCCATCTTGTGCAAAGGAGGGAAATACCCACTGATACTTTTGAGGGATTCTCTGTTCTGGTCCTAGGAGATAGAACAATGCAATGCATGCATTATGTTCCATCACTTTCAATCACCATGGGTACCTATACTTTGGTTGACAACTTCTTTGTGGTTGACATACCAGACACCATTGTGATTTTTGGTGTTCAATGGTTGATTACATTGGGGAAAGTCACCATTGATTGGGAGGCTTTGAAAATGGAATGGGTGGCCAAGAAGAATGGTGAATCTCAAATGATCAAAGGCATGCATACATACCCCTCATATAACACTTCCACACAGAAAACATAGATGGATTTGCGTAGTGGAAGCAAGGACCTTACAGTCCCATCTATTATGTTCATGAGATTTATGCATGGGACACTCTCATCTAGTGGAAAACCACATGGGAGGCCCCCTGATTCATATTTGGTGGGGAAGACCTCACAACATATTGCTCCAAGTTTAGATCCAGGAGGGATTGGAGCACTTGAAGACAAAGCTACAACGCTGGGAGTCTTGGGTAAGCTCAAGAAGGATGGAGGTCTCCTTCCCCTATCATCATCACCCACTCTCATTTCTGGATCTGCACTGTGGGAGGAGAAGAATGGAAGGAATGGCCTTCCAACGCACACCTTTGGGATGGGGAATTTCAAAGAGGAGATTAATGACATGACATACATTTCTGTTGATACACCATCAGCACTGTCATTGTTGAGCATTTTAGATCTATATTGGAAATCCCAACTGTTGGTGGATTATTCCAAAGATCTTCACACTTGTATGATACTTGATGACCAACTGCATGAAGAGGGCTATTTAGTCCAAGGAGGAGTCATTTATCATCATGGTAGGATTTTCTTGTCTAGAGCCTCCAAACTCAAGAAGAAGTTGATACAAAGAGCTTAAAAAGAGTTCTGTTTCAGCCATATGTATTCCATGAGGATCTACAACATCATCATGAGGAGCTTTGATTGGGAAGGCTTGAAAGAAGAACTCTATCAACATTTTCAAGAATGCATGTACTATGTGGAGTTGGGGCAGCAACATGAATCTATGGAGGAGATATTTCAACCATCTCTTCCTTCTTTTGAAAGAGGAGAAAAATCCATGCACCACTCCATTTGTATGAGGAGTATTGTTGGTGAAGAATATGATCATGTAAATCATGTTTTATTTTATGATTGTACATATTATTTCACCATGTTTATGTAGGCCATGGCTCCAAGGAAGAGTGATACATCATGTAAATATTATGGAAAACTTTGGGCCACACAAATTTCTGAATTTGGCCTCTCCCTTGATGAACAAAGGGAGTTTTTCTATCATGATGGGTGCTTTCCCAAGGCACCAAACATATCTCACACTTACCATACCTTGATCTGAGGCAGGCAGGAGATGCACTGCGTTGTTACCATATGTGGGACTATGACCCACCTCCACATGTTCAAATTTCTATTTGTATGTATGTAGTTTTTCTTCCATACATTGATGATATACTTGTGCTTTTTATGGGGATATATGGAGGGATGATGGGAGGCATGCATGTACCACATGGGATGGAGACTCTCTATGTACCTTATGCTACATGTTTCAGGGAGAGTGTTGGTTCAACCATGTTTGTTTCATTTGAGTTATTGACTCCTTGTGGGATGGACTATGCACATCTCATAATGAATTTGGAGGAACAATTCATGGAGGGTTGGATTGGTCAAAACTTAGCTTATGGAGGAAACTTAATTCATGATGGTGTCACCAATGGAGGAGGAGAAGTGTTTCAGCACTCACCTTATCAGTTGCTTGAGAACAAACAACATTTTGGAGGGGAGGGTGTAAGATTCCCAATTAGCCCAAGCTACTGGGAATATTCAATTTTGTTTCTTTTTTCTGTTGCATGAATAAATGTTTAAAGGAGGACAATAAAACTCCTATAACAACAAATAAATCAATGCCACATGTGAACAAGGCTAAATCTGGGCTAACCACATGAGCACCCTTAGGTGTGAACGGGGATGAATGTTTTGAATGGGTCAACCATGACCAAATCAACAGCCCTATCTTAGAGGAGTAGCCATCAATGAGGCACAACGCAATTTTAGTTGGAGGTGGCTCATGTGAAAAGAGCTTTTTCATTGATATGGTTTGGGGTTTTGCAAGCTCTCAAACTTATAAAAGGAAGAGGAGGACAACATGAGAAGGTTGTTGATGATTAT
Organism: Pinus albicaulis; assembly: GCA_034641835.2. Lineage (NCBI taxonomy): Eukaryota > Viridiplantae > Streptophyta > Pinopsida > Pinales > Pinaceae > Pinus > Pinus albicaulis. Next base: position 26,525,404 of record CM076583.1, on the reverse strand, counting down.
GCTATTTCTGAAGATTTTGTCTGTTTAGACATTTCTTATTCTCCTTGCTATTTAGTAGTCAATAGTGCTATTTAGCACTGGGTGTTCCTGGTCGGGAATCCCACCTCCTTCCTTGAGAGGCCTCTTGGAAGAGTTTGCATTTATTTTCCACTATCAGGCATTTGGCCAAGCTCTTCTTCCAACTACAACGCAGATCCTGTTGAGGGTTTGGTTGTCTTTGTAAGTTGCAGAAAGTGGAGGCTAGATTTACTTAGATCTAGGCCAATCTAGTGCCTCTTTTGAGTGGGGAAGGCTTCTATCCCATTGGCAAGAGAGTATTGGATGGTTAGAGATACAATTTCAAATCTTGGCTTGAGGCCAAACATGTTCTAGAGCCTAAAATGTAGTTTTCCTTCCAGGTCTATGTTATTTGCAAGGGTACAGTTGCAGGGTATTTTGGTACACCTTTTAGAGTATTGGTTTTCATGTGTTGGGGATCTGCCCTTCACATTTGAGATCCATTGGACGGGATCATCATATTGTATAGATTAGATTAGATTTGAAGCTGCATATTTTCTGAATATTTCTGCAGATATGAAGCATTAGATCTCAGATCTACTCCTTGTACTACATATTTTGCTGAAAACCCCAAGGGGCATTTGAAGAGGAGCCTATCTAGTGTACATATCTGATATAGATCTAAATTTTTGTATAGAGATCTGCTCTAGATCTTAAGTGTAATCTACAGCTTCTTTCAGCCAATAAAATAACGCTCTCAAGCTCTTTCAATCATAATATATGGTTGCAACACCTCATTTTCAGGATTTCTTCATGTAAAAGTCTTCTATTTCTTGTTCTATATCTTATGGGCTTCAATATAAATCTGATTTTCTGTTGTAAATGTAATTATTGATCCTCCATATTGGCCTCCTGCTCTTACTTAGCCGAACTACGTTATTTCTCTGCAATATTGTTTAATATTGTTGCATTTCCCATTTGGGAATATTACAGCTTTTCACAAACATCTAGAACATATATATGCTATACAACTAGGATTTTGTACTTGTACTTTGTTGGTTTACAGATTTCGGAGCACAAATAGTTGCAGGGGATTTTCACCCCACGGGATCTACTACAACCGAAGGATATCCGAATAAGGTCTGCAACCTGTAGTTTCTAGTTTAAAGCATAGAAGTTGGTTAAGTGAGTCCTTATTGTAATGACATGCCCCTGATATTTGAAGGTTTATCAACCCAAGACCTTAGGGTAACATTACTCGAAACACTCCTCCACTCCATGAACCTCCTCCTATGGTTGATCCACATCTAGAGACTCATCTTTGGGAACCAACAGTTCCTCCTCCGCATGCAAGTTCAACTCCCTCTCAAGTGACAACTTCATGGCTTTCCCCTCATCAAATTTTATATGCCATCACATAACATACATCTTTTTGTTAGGAAAATACACACGATAATTATGGGGTGTTTCTGTGTACCCCACAAATATCCCAATTTCAACAGTCGGCTCCAGCTTCTTCCTGACGTTCTTGGTCACATGCACATAAACAGATGAGCCAAAAATCTTAAAGTGAGAAACATCCGGTTTCTTACCAGTAAAAGCTTCTTCAGGTGTACTCATGCCAAGTACTCTATGAGGACAATGGTTTTGCACATAAACCACAGTGTTGCATGCTTCCACCCACAAATGCATTGGTAGGCCTTGATCATACAACATTTCTCATGCCGCACCCACGATAATTTTGTTCTTCCTCTCCGTGACCCCATTTTGCTGTGGGTTATGAGGCGCTATGAGTTCTCTTCAAATTCCTTCTTAGCTAGATAAGTCTTTGAATTCGTTCGAGATGTATTCTCCACTATTATCACTTTGCAGAGCCTTCACTCGCTTCCCCGATTCTTTCTCAACCAATGCCTTAAACTCATAGAACTTTGAGAATGTTTGATCCTTCTTTTGCATGAAGAAGATCCAACATTTACAAGAAAATTCATCAACAAAAATAACATAATACCTATGTTTTGCTGTTGAAGCAACCGAGAATGGTCCACACACGTCTGTGTGAACTCTCTCCAGGATCACCGAAGCACGATTCTCCTTTTCATGAAAGGTGGACTTTACATACTTTCCCATGGTGCAACCCTTGCATTGTTCTAACTGAGCAAATGTTCCCATTGGAAGTCCAATAGATAATTGCTGCATGACTTTCAAGGCTCCATGATGAAGATGGCCCAATCTCCTGTGCCATAATTCACCCTCATCCCAGCTCACCACTTTTTCTGCCTTGCCCATCATGGCAGCGTAGCCTTCTACTTCTATCTTGTAGAGATTCTTAACTTGAATCCCTATCCTCTTGGTTTGACCTATTGCTTTATGTCGCAGGAAATATTTTCCATCGCTAAAAACAACATCATAACCTCTGTCCTCCAACATCACGACTGAGACCAAGTTTTTCTTCAGACCTGGAACATTCATAACATATTTCAATTGAAATGGTTTACTTGAATCCCTCTCAAAGGTAATGGTACCAATGCCAGTCGCACTGTATCGTCAATCATCACCCATCTCTATATGCATCTGGAGATCTTTCTCCTCCAAGTCACCGAAAAGCTCCTTATCTCCCCTCATGTGGAAGGAAGCACCACTATCAAGATACCACACTGATCCCATTACGCTTGATACCAGGCATGTGATCAAAGAGAAATCAAGTTAAAATTGTGAGGCAAGGGCCTCACTAGCTACAACTCCAAAAACCTTCTTGTTCTTCTTCTTCTGTGGGCAGTTAGTGGCAAGATGCCCATGTTCATGACAGTGAAAACAGTTCACCTTGGACAAATCCAGCTTCTTGCCTTTAGACTCGAATTTTGAGTGGAATTTCTTCCCCTTCCCTTTCCTTGCCTTGGCAACCAAATCACAATCCTCTTCATCATCAAGCTTTGATGAAGAGCCATCTCTTGTGTTTCGCCTAAACTCCTCCTGCACTAGATCCGACCACAGTCATTCTCAATCCGAATTTTTTTCCGTCCGTTGACAGAGTCTTGATAACTATGCCAAATATTAGGAAGTCCCAAGAGATCCATGCTCACCAAATCATCATCAGCAACAGTGATTCCAACACTCCCCAGTTCATCCCGACATTGGACAAACTTTGTGAGATACTTTGGAATATTGCTGCCCTTTTCCATCTTGATCTTTCTGAGTTTATCCCTTAGCGCCAATTTCCTATGGTCGCTACTGCTTTGGAAAAGATATGTCAAAGCCTTCCACATAGCATATGGAGTGGCCTTCCCATGAAGGCTTGAGAAAATATGGTTTCGTACACCTTCCAATAGAATCCTTCTCATCTTTGCTTCTTTCTTTTTCCATGCGTCAATTAATGCAACATCCATCGAAGTGGGCTTAGGAACATCACTATCAATGAATTCCTTCAAGCCATTATCTTCAAGCACTACCTCCATCCTCTCCTTCCAGGCAATGTAGTTCGAGCTGCCCTTGAGTGCATACTCTAGCCGCAAGCCATTGAAAGCCATTTCGATGCTTACTCAACTGTCACACCAAGAAATTCTTATAGCAATTTCGAATTGTTTCCACCAAAAAACTCAACTCCTACTTAAAAATTGCAATCTTTTGTGCTCCGATACCATGTAGAAATTTTAATACAATTATGTATTGCCTGGATTCTTCTGATCTAATAATTATATGCCACTGTTAAATACAAAATCGCTTCTACAAAAAAATTTGCGGAAATTTAAAACACGATCGCCAATTGCAAACACATGAAGAAAGATCATCCACACATAACAGAGATCTTTACTGGGAAAGAATAAATCTAAAAACTTCATTATCATATATTATGTATATATCATGGATCATGAAACAATCTCATACAAAAATCTACTCCAAGAGCTCTCAATACAATATATAATCGTCTCACACTGTCATGTAGAAATTTGGCAAATGCCTTAGCCAATTTTTTGCCTCACAACAACCTACCTCCACTGCGCAATCCAAGTTGATTACAAAGAAAAATTCGATGCAATCATGCCCTCCTTGTTGCGCAATACTAATGAGCATATCCAATGTGTGTTTGGCTTGCAAGAGTGCACTCCAATATAGTACAACTGATAGTCAATTGTCCCTTTCACCTATCTCTCAATTGGGTCTCCACTGGATTTGACATCATGTAATTAACAGTAGTAAATATTCAGTTGCATATGAGATCACTCCATGTGAATTAATTTAATATTTAATTCACTGATCTCTCACTAGTGTATCTTCAGTTACAACTAGCACAACTGAGTTTAACTCACTTTACTAAGTTAAACTACTTTACAACTCACATAACTACACATCCAACTCTGTTACAACTTCGAATCCCTCAGTTACAACTAAGTCCACTTGCATGTCCCACCAACCAACCTTAGAACTCGAAATTCCTTCAGATAACTAGTTTTCCACTTCAGTTAAGTGATTTCAAGTGCTCCATGAGAATAGATTAATATTTATTGTCCAACTATTATTAAGGGGTAATAATAGTTGACATGCATCTATAAATAGACTTCGCACATACATCTAAAAATATAACATCATCTATAAATAGAATTTTCTCACATCTATAAATATAATTCCGCTATAAATAGAATTTGCTCATCCATTCTAAAAATAGACATACACCTAAAAATAGCCTATGGGCCCCACCTAGTGTAGGTGCTTAATTTTCACTAGGATCGTCATCTTGTTGAATCTGAACAACATATATATATATATATATATATATATATATATATATATATATATATATATATATATATATATATATATATATATATATATATATATATATATATATATATATATATATTTGTATATATATATATATATATATATATGGGGGGTTAAGAAGTTATTTTAACATCCAGGAGGCTAAAGATAGCCTATGAGACAATAAAATATTTTAATATTTAATTTTTTTTGTAATATATGTGTTAATTTTTTGTTCATAACATCTACACTTATATATATAGACCTAGAGGAACCCAACAATTTGCATGACACTTTGGGATTTTAACTTGGGTCTCTCTAGTTTCAATGATTTCACATTTCTCAGATTACTAAATATGCATATTGAAATATTTTCTTTATGATACATGTTGAAATTCTTAGTTATTAATATTTTTTTAAATATTGTATATCAACTCCATATTAATAATGGAGTAAAATATAAGAAAAAAACTAATTTAAATTATTTTATTTTTCTCTATATAAGTTGATATAAAATTATATTATTTAATATGGATATTAAAATATTTTATATATGATTGGCATTGATTTTTTGTTATTAATATATTTTTGTTTTAAATATTACATGTCAATTGAACATCGAATCAACTATACATCATATAACGCCAATACTATTTTTAATAGAATTTATCAATTCCATATTAAGTAGTGAAGGAATTACATATCTCCCTAATATTAAAAAGTAAATTAAATTTATTTATTTTCAATTACTATTTTTTAATTTGTTAATGTAAGCATTATTTTAACCACACATCATATAACATCAATAATATTTTTAATATGCATTTATCAACTCCATATTAAGTAGTGAAAGAATTACATATCTCCCTAATACTAAAAAGTAAATTAAATTTATTTATTTTCAATTACTATTTTTTATCTTGTTAATGTAAGCATTATTTTATTATTTTTTAACTTAAAGTTAGGTGGTAACATCTCCCTCATATTGGGGTGTAGAGCACCTCTTGTTGCAAAAATGTTCACATATTTGTTTTCCTTTTTTCACATGGAGTAAAAATTGTATTGCATTTGAAACAAGAAATTAGATGGTCATAGGGGAAACTTGACTAGATCCAAAAATGCACCCTCCTAAGCGAGGTAGAAGATAAAGAGCTTCGTAGTACTTCAAAACATACCATACATCTACTAAATATACAAGCCTTCAAGACCTTAAGAGAAAAACAAGGAAGTAGAAAACTGTGAAACCTTAGAAATAACAAGAGTAAAGAGACTAGGAAGAGGGATCCAAATTTGTTGTTGCAACCTCGGTCGACTCCTTGTTGCAGCCCGGTAAGCTGCCAATACTATGAGAAATGCCTAAGTGTGTCTCGATGCATTCTAGTCACTGGTCTAGGTCTGTCATGCACCCATGGAGATGCTCCATGTAGAGAAGGTCCTCTCTATTCTCATTTCGATCGAGGATAATATTTTCTAATAGGAATTTCATATGCGAGTATAGGCCCGTAGGAGGAATGCCTAAGTGCTTCTTGATGCATTCTAGTCACTGGTCTAGGTCTGTCATGCACCCATGGAGATGCTCCATGTAGAGAAGGTCCTGTCTATTCTCATGTCGATTGAGGATAATATTTTCCAATAGGAATTTCATATGCGAGTATAGGCCCATCGTGTGCACCTTCTGTTAGGCACTCAATAAGCTAACTCTGTCAATACCTCAGTGTCCAAGAGGAGGTTCCTTTGATTGTTTCCTTCCCTCTCGACATGAGAGAGTTCTTCTTGAATGGGGGACGAGGTAAGATCCTGAAAACTAGATGCTACTTCCACCACTCTATGATGAGTTTGTGTGCTCCCATTAATAGCCCTTTCTTGATGGTACGTTATGCCCTTGCTGACCCGAGCTCACTGGAATGGGATGGAAGTTGCACAAGGATGCGAAGAAGGAAGAGGAACAAGTAAGGTTGTGTTAGGAGAGAGATAGAGATAGATAAACCTAAAGGTGGGGATGGCACGATAGAGCCATGACTGTGCCTCGAGATGTGGTGTGTGCTTGCAGAATGGGGGGTGCCATAGTGGATGAGAGAGGACCAATAGATGGTAAGACCAACAAAAAGGAACACCATAAAGAGTTAGGAGTTGCAAAGGGGGGAGAGAAACTCTCAAAAGTGTCAATGGTTGGTAGTTAACTGAGGTGGAAAGAAGCCTGAGTTGCTATGAAGAATGACTATCCATACAAGAACACTGAGAAAATGATACTTAAGAGAAAACCAGGGGGAGAAGGTTTAACCTGCTTGAGGGATGAGCCACTCTACTATTATGGAGATCCACTGGTGAAGAGTGCGCTAGCCTGCTTTAGAATTATAGATAAGTTGTTGTGTAGAGAACCTCGTTATAAAACTTAGCAAAGTACCAATGGAGATGGAGAAAGGAAGTTGTTGGCTTTGTGGAGAAAAGTGTGTTGACAACCTAGCTTTACCTTTCTCCAATTCCCCTTGGGGAGCTAGAAACAAAGAGTCTTTACGAGCACGAATCATATAATTAAGCTAATGTAGGTTGTCCTTCACTGATTGAATTATTGCATTGCGGTGAAAAATGAACCAACAATACCACGCGGTGGGATTTTGTATTTATTCTTTTGTGCTCATAATTATTCTGACTAAGGTGGTCGAACTTGGTCGAGCCTTTAATTTCCTTGACTAGGGGAATTGATTTCCATTTACAAGGGTGGCAGAGTGTGCTTACAAGACAAAGAACACATACAATCAAGCAAGGAGATCGCGAGCTAGGAAAGGCAGATATCGCAAGAGTGCAGACGACAAGAAAGGAGTTCAAAATGCATGGTGTTGAAATACATGTGTAAAATGCTTCCCATGCCGATCTATTGAGGTAATTAATTAGCTAGGGCAACATGCTATCATGTCCCCCTGCCAAATGGCCAGGTGAGATGACAACAACCCATCCCCCACCCTCTTGCATGTGAAACACCCCATCCGAGGAATTTTTTTCATACTTTCATTAAAATTTCTCATGCAATTTAAAAGCAAGTGAATAATCATTAAACTTAATCATTTTTTAATTTAATCAATTATGTATAATTATTATTTTCATTTTCTTAAAAAAATATAAAATAAATTTCATTTTTCATTTTTCATTTTTACACCCAAGGTGTTCCTATGATGGGTTTGGTTGGGTAGATTTGACCAATAAGATCTACGTATTTTCTTCCTCCTCATTCCAAATAAAAAATGACATGTGATCGTCATGGAATTAGCTAGCTCGGAAGTGTGTTGTCATTTAAAGTTTTCTAAATCTCATACTAAATGGAAAAAGAAAGATTCTAATCTCTAAATTTTGGGATATTTTGATTTGTCATTAGTCTTTAAATTAATTTGTCATAAAATTAAGTCTTATTAGGTTTTGAAAAATAAATCTATAAAAATATTAGAATACTAATTTATATTTTTTGTATTTAAATGTTTTAATATTAATTTATAATAAAAAATTTAATTACACCGAAGGTCTTCTAGTTGGGCAGATTTGACCAATAAGATTTGTGTATTTTTGTCCTCCTTCCTCTAAATAAAAATTGACACTTGGAACTATAACCGCTATGGAATTAGTTGGAAAGTGTGTTGTCATTTAAAGTTTTCTAAATCCCATACTAATGAAAAAATAAGCTGTAGTCTAACAAACCCATAGAATAACCCATAAATTCCGGTAAGATTATGAAAAATTCTGGCAAAGATTTTTGAAAATATGGATTACAGTTGTTAAAATTAGTATTTTGGGTGCCCAAGGGTTTTTGATGGTGCTGAATCCATTTCCACCATAAAAAATGCAATTCAAACACTCCAACTACCTAATTTTTTGAATTTTTTTTAGTGATTCTGCCAAAAAAAACTACCCCTTGGGCTATTCTGTTGCGTCGGTAGAAAACTCCAAAAAGTAAATATTCTAATCTCTAAATATTGAGATATTTTGATTTTTCATTGGTTTTTAAACTAGCAATTGCACCATCACCAGATGTTGCAAAGGAAACGCCGTAAGATTCTTAAGTAAGATTCTGAAAGAAATCCAATAGATTTTGAAAGACATCCAATAGTTTGCTAAGGCGGGCAAGTTAGTAAGTTCTTTAATTTTCTCTGCTCTCTCCTCTGAAATCTTATAATCGTTGAAGTTGAAATATGACAAATATTAACCTTTTCATTATTTTCGCTATCTTTCATGAACATGATTTCTCAACTTGTAGGATCCTTATGTTGCCCTACAAAATACCTCTAATTATCAAATCATAATCTACAGTTAAAATAAAGATATTTAGCATACAAATTTTATATTTAAACCCAAAAGATTTTCCAAATAATACGTGGTGAGGAAAAATTTATAAGTGTTTCTTATATCAAATATTAAAAATTTTGATATGCACTTGATATGATATTGCAGCCTAATTCGTTTACATTTTAGAATAATAAATTTCGTATAATTTTAATTTTCTACGAAATTCTTTATATATTCAAAAACTAATTTAAAACTAATTTAAAGAAAGAAAAAAAATTCCCATAACCTTAATAATTAAACAACTAACATGAACTTGAATTTAAAATAAACTAATTATATAAAACATTCATCGTATGACATTTTCGATAAACGTTAAAGAAGTAAAAAGTGTGATAAGTATAGATATTATATACCTCAATCAAATGCTGTAGCTCTTTTCAGGTTTAAAGATTTACAACATAAATGCTGCCTTATTCATCATCAATCCATTTTGGCATACACCATCAAATTCAAATTCAAGAACAATAACATCAAATCGAAAATCAATTATTGAGCAATCTCACAACCATAGTTTCACAGAAAAGAAAGCTGCTTGAACCGAAATAGAACTGCAGATCTAAAGTTAAGGAATATATCAATTACATTCATTACAACTTTAATTCAAACTGTTTATACATCCTGATCAGTGGCTGAACCAAGCAATTCCTTCGAGGGCTTCACATCCTCCGGACTATTCTCAAAGTTTTCTTCATAAATGTCAACACCCCACAAACTGCATAACTTTTTCTTCTCAGTAGAAGGGCTATTGTCAGGGCATGAAACTGAGCCACCAATACCTTCTTTCTCAGGGACTGTGTCTGGAGCACAATAGCAGCAATCACAACCCGATTCGCAGCAATCACCACCCGATTCTCCAGTGAGGGATGAAACGTCTCAGAAACTCTTAGTCAATGGCGACAATGTAGAAACCCTAGCGGAGGACGTCGATTCCCGAATCTCCATCGCAAAAGACCTATTTCATAGCTTTACAACATGCACAGCGCGGAAAAGTTACAGTGGCTCCACATCAATAGCTGCTTTGGTTCCCATGATTGTTGTACTATCCGAAGCCATCAAGAAATTCTCAGAGCATTCAAACAGTAAGCCTCTGAATAAATCAGAAAAGAAAACTTTGAAGAACCTGAAGAATTTAGTGGCAGAAGTACTTAGTTATGTAGCTATCTGTGGGCGTAAGAACAACGGTTTTTTTCCATTGAATCTGCCGAGGTCCCTCTTTTGCTACATTGCTTTGCTGGAGTTTCTCAAAGTCCGGAGGATGGGAAAAGACTCAGAGCATTCTTTTGAAAGAGACATGGGGGATTTTTTCCCGTTGACATCGCCATCGATCCAGGCGGCGTTGCTCGATGAAGACTGCAATGTGAGCCTTTAGCGATGTCGCTGCTCATACTTCCTGCTTCTCTTATCGCTCTTCCAATGCTCATCAGAATGAAGAAAACCTGGAAAAGAGCTTTGGGGGTGATTTGTCCTTTCGCTACAAGGTGTCCCCCGTACCAAAAGTCCAGAGCCACATTACCTATAGTGATGCATTGTGATGTTTCGAGCGCACATTCTGCAAACAAAGATTGTTTGATACTGTTTCTGCGACGTCCTTCTTGAGTATTTTCGAAGAGACGGAGAATCTTGTCCTGTGAAGAGAAAGCACTAATACTACGATGGTTAGCAATAGAGAAGCTTTATAGAGTAGGGAAATCATGGTGATCATACTGACCACATTTCTATGGTTTCAGTCTTCTCAAGCACCAATGCACCATCACACTAGAAGTTTCATTGAGCTTTATCTGGATATCAAAAGAGACGCAGAAGTTATTTAGTTAGTTAGGTTGGAGGAGGTATTGAATCTAATGGTAAAAAATAGTTCAATCGTCTAACATTTCATCCAATGGCCCAAACAAGGACAGAGTGGCAGCTAGCAAAGTTGTTTTCAAATAATAACACCTTACAACGTAATTAATATATCATAAAATAAGTTTTATTAGGTTTTTAAATATTAGAATACTAACTTATATTTTTTATATTTAAATGTTTTAATATTAATTTATAATAAAATTTATAATATTTATTATACAAAATTTTAATATAATATTAATATATAAGTATTTTTGACACTTGGCTCAATCATGGAATTTTTTAGGAAGCTTGATGTGTTCAAAGTTTTCTAAATCACATTCTAAATGAAAGAAGAAAGATTCTAATCTCTAAATCTTGAGATATTTTGATTTTTCATTGATTTCTAAGTTAATTTATTATAAAATTAAGTTTTATTTGGTTTTAAAAAATAAATCAATAAAAATATTAGAATAATAATTTATTTAATTTTTATATTTAAATGTTTTAAATTCAATTTATAATAAAAAATTAGTATTTATTATACAAAATTTTACAATATGTTATTAATATATAAGTATTTTTTATTCTTTTATTATCATTATACTATATTATGATGGAGCTTCAGTTAGAGTTAATATATCAAAGCTTTGGCCAAAATCAATGCCATTGGTGTTGCTTTTACCCCAAAATGACAAATTATGGGGACTTTTATGGTGATTTGAAGCATCCAAGGATTGATAGTTTTATTCACGAGCCCAAGCCTAAGATCACAAACACCGTGCTTGGGATTTCACAGACACAACCTAGAAATTGGTTGGTGAATTGAAGATTGTCTACTTTAGAAGATAACTCCTCTTTGATTTTTTTTATGTAATTGCACAGGTGAGATGTGCTACCCATTTGGCTTGACTTAATTTTTTTCTTCTAAAAGGACCTTTATATTATCATGGTTTCCATATTTACAAAACTTAGAACCTAGAAGTTCAAAACTAAGAGCGTCACTCTACTCAAGTTCCACCTCCTATGTTTTTATTCCATTCCTCTTGCTTCGACACTAGATTGTACGGAAGGATTGAAGATTGTCTCTCTTTCCATCTTTGGAAGAGCATCACTCTACTCAAGTTCCACCTCCTATGTTTTCAATTCCATTCCTCTTGCTTTGAGACTGGTATGTATCGAGGGTTAGAAGAGTGCCTCTCTTTCCACCTCTAGAAGAGTGTCACTCTACTCAAGTTCCACCTACTATGTTTTCATTCCCATTCCTCTTGCTTCGACATTGGACTGCATCGAAAGAACTAACAATGACGTCTTTATGAGAAACAAAAATAACATCTTCAATCCTAATAGCAACCTAATTCTGCTCATCAAATTCTACTCATCAGTCATTAAAATCTAACAGGTGGAGTCCTCTTTAGTCCTCTTTAGAGATTTGTATGCCCCTTTCTAATGTTTCTGAGTGGCTTTAGATATCTGTGATCTAGATATTCTTATAAATAATTATTTTTTCTCCACTCATAGAAACAATTAACAATGCTTGCATTGGAGTGAGTGGCTAGATGATCTATCCATATCTTCTATTCCTTAAGTGTACCTTTACCTACAACTGCTAGTATAAACAATATTAAAAATTCATTTATATAAAAAAAATGCTTTCCAAATATATGATGTCAATTTTAGTAAATTTTCTTATTTCCATTTCACTTCTAAAAAGTTTAAAAATACATTTAAAAATAATGACATTTCAGAAATTTAATTAAAAAAAACATGAATACCTATTTATATTTATAACAAGATTCATAAAATAAATTTATATATAATATTAATAATTTTATATTAATTTAATTTATAAAAATATAAACATTGTTATTCTATCTCATCTCTTTAAAATAACAAACACTAAATATATGATATCTAATCATTAAACCCATTCAATATATCTCACCACCTAACCCCTATAATTATTAAGTTTTTTTTTTTTTTCATTACAAAACTTGACCTTCAATTTTTACCACTTTGCTTCCATATATTAACGAACTTATCTCCTAAAAAAAACCACAAAATATATGATCTTTTATCATTAAACCCATTCAATATATCTCACTACCTAATCCCTATAATTATTTTTTTCATTATAAAACTTAAACATTCTATTTTTTACCACTTTGCTTTTCATATATTAACGAACTTCTTATATCATCAAGACAGCTGGGCCAGCATTCCCAGTTTAGGGGATTTAAAAAGATTAGTCATCAGCAAACAATGTAGAAGCCTCACCTACAAAATACAATGTTGAACTCTTTCCAGATCTTATAGCGGAAGGCACCCAAGTTCTTCAAATGCAATAACTCCTATATGCTCTATTTGCTCTTTAGCCGCACATATTGAGATGCACTAAACTGCTCCCCACATACCAACGTTTCCAAACTTGGTAACTCTTGTGACTTAGAACACCGAGTACCAATTAGACATCGTAGCTTTGTGAAGTGTTCAAAACCCCATGTGCTATTCAGCTTTACACATTAACGTCCACAAAAGGCAAGCATGACCCTGAACCTTTTCCAAACGTACCTTATAGATGTCGCCAAACATGAACCTACAACAACTTTTTCTAAAGATACCGTGGAGTCTGCAAGGTTGTTAAGCTTTTATCAGAGAACATGGGATTGGTGTTACAACAACTTTTTCTAAAGATACCGTGGAGTCTGCAAGGTTGTTAAGCTTTGATCAGAGAACATGGGATTGGTGCATTGTACAAGCCTGTCAACTTTTTCTAAAGACGTTCTTCAAAGATGCCTTAGAGTCTGAAGAGTTGGAGGTGGTTAGGTATAGCATAAAAACAGCTTTTTCCAAAGATGCCTTAAAATCTGCAGGGTGGTTACGCCTCACCCATAGGTGTGAGGTGGTTAAGGTTCGTCCAGAGAATATGACGTTGATGTTTGGAGCAGTGTATAAAGCTTTGATATTTAAATGTTAGTGATCGTTCTAAGTTGGAAGACTGTTGAAGAACTTCAACCCCTAAATGTGAGTGGTTGCTCTGAGTTAGAAGAGCTTCTAAGTAGGGAAACATCGATATCTTTGAAGGTTGCCCTTCAACCCCTAAATGTGAGTGGTTTCTCTGAGTTAGAAGTGCTTCCAAAGTATGGAAACATAGATATCTTCAAAGGTGTTGTGGACAGAGGAATGTGTGAAGCTAAAGAGCATACAAGGGTTGGTGCACTGGATAAAGCTTTGACATCTAATTGTTATGGTTGTTTTGGGTTAGAAGAGCTGCAATCATCTAAATGTTTCCATACTTGGGCAGCTCTTCTCACTGAGAGCAATCCCTTACAGATGTCCAAGCTTTGTCAACTGCTCCAACACTGGTATGCTCTTCAGTTTCACAGAAGCCTCTCTCATAACTTCTACAGAGATACCAATGTTGTCATACTTGGCAACGCTTCTAAGTCAGATCAACCACTAGCATTTAGATGTGTCAGCTTTGTCCAATGCACCAATCCTCTTAACATCTTCAGGTTCACACAACAGTTAAAAGGTAACTCCACCCAAAATATCGGGTAGCGCTTCTAAGGCATTCGAACTTTATGCTCTTCAGGTGAACACGCGCCGTCCAAACGTAGCGGCAACTGAGGAAGTACGTTTTGAAACAAAGATATTACACTAGTTTCGATAATAAGAAAGATATTTCTATGTGGATCATTATTCTCATCTAAATACTTTGGAGTTCGTTGGACACATTGTACAGATTTCTATTTCTCTGTGATTGATCTTGCTACAATATTTCTAATGCGCTCCTGGACACTTGAAGAACCTTCAAAATTTTCAATGGAATCTAGGAACCTTTGAATTCTTCAATGGAAGAGTCTTTAGCAAAAATTCTTCCGCTTTTTCGCAAAATCAGAGTTCTCATTCACACCAGGCAACATATGCGGATCTTTTTAAGGGATGTTTATGTTCATGAACAACCATCTGAGTTGGGTAACTTCAGTGCCATAATCCAATATAACATATGTATTTTATCACCTGAGATTCTGCAACTCATGCGCATTGGCAACGCCCAGAACTGCAGTCTGAAACGTCCAGATATATCCCACAATTTTCAATATGCATAACACCACCGAGTCTGAGAGGAGCTCAAACTACTCTTTCTCCAGTTCCTTCGTAGCCGCAACAGCCGCCACTATCTCCTGTGCTGCCCGGCCGATGCATCAATAGAAAACCCCTATACACAGATCTAACCTTAGATCTCTAATAGACTCGTTATATCTACAAGATCTCAAGCGCATTGGGCCTTATCCAACCAATCATCATTGTAAAAGTCCTCCTCTCTCAATGTTCAATCACCTTACACACGTTCGTACTCTCCCTTTTCACACATCCACCTGACCACCAAGATACCTTCGCTCATATTATTCCAATTACTTTATCAATTCACTTGGGTTAAAAATAAATAAAAATCCATAGATTTCTAGAAATTCTAGGATGCATATCGTGAGTCACCATTCAAGAAACATTCAAGGGTTCATTGGATGATTAGCCGAATGAGGTTATTTAAGTATTTAAAATGGTTTCTTCATATTAGATATTATTAGGAAATACTAAATACCATGGGTTATTTTATTTAAGTATTTAAAATGGTTTCTTCATATTAGATATTATTAGCAAATACTAAATACCATGGGTTATTTTATTTTATTTACTTTTATCACCGAGAACAAATTTACTCATCACCCAACAAGTATAATCACGATTGCGTCAAAAACACAAAAATTTCGATGTATATCTTTTTCCTTGTGACTTTTATTTTTGTTAACATGGCAGGGGAGATATTATTACACACCAATTAATTTTGTGCTCAACGTTTTATATTAAATGATGTAATAGTAAAAATATAAATACAAGAATAATGTAGGATACCTAGACTATTTTAGTCATATAATTATTTATTTGAAAAAATATTTTAATCACATATTAATTTAGGAAGTCATTTAGTTGGAGAGAATATCTCTCAAACTAACTAGATCTAACAACTTCTAAAGACTACATCTAGTAACTTCTAAATAACTTCTAAAGACTAGGAGTAGATTCTCTACGTAGAGAACCAATAATCAAAACAACCAAATATGATCACAAACAAGCCAAGTATGATTGCGCCCAGAGGTTGCCCTGAGAGGCACATCTACAGCCCAATATGACCCCAATGTCAGGTGGGTCACGTCCTCATACAAAATGTGGCTTAAGTTTTAAATTTAAAATAAAAAATTAAAAAAATCGCATTGTGCTAGAACATATATCAATTTCTAATACAATTATGTATTATTTATATAATTTGAATGGATAGTAAATTATATAATTGCGCTGAGAGGTTGTGCCGAGAGGCGCATCTACAGCCCAATATGACCCCAATGTCAGGTGGGTCACGTCCTCATACAAAATGTCGGCTTAAGTTTTAAATTAAAAATAAAAAAATAAAAAAAAATCGCATTGTGCTAGAACATATATCAATTTCTAATACAATTATGTATTATTTATATAATTTGAATGGATAGTAAATTATATACGTGAATTTGAATGGATCATAAATTTATCTTTAACAAAAAAAATTACCACATTGAATTTCCAAATTAAGTAAAATTTTAAACATCTTTACTCTTTACTAAAGTCAATACCATTTCCTAAATCAAAAGAAAAGAGTTAATTCAACACAAACAATCAAAATCCAAAATCTTTTAATATTTCTTTTAATTAAATATTTGTAAAATGAATTTATACTTACTCCAGAGCTATGGTAAATAAATAAAAATATATATAACCTAGATGTATGGTAAATAAATAAAAATTCTTTTTATATTTATTTCATAAACCTTTTTATATTTAAAAAAACTTTAAAAAGAGGTTTTATTTAGATGAAGCCTATGGGACGAATACCATGGGACAAATTAATATTGATACCATGGGCCAAATACCATGGGTAAATAAATAAATATAAAAGAGGTATAAACGAGTATGATAAATAAATAAATAAATATAAAATAGATATAAAGAGGTATGGTAAATAAATAAATATAAAAGAGGCATAAAGAGGTAAGGTAAATAAATAACAATATATCAAATAGGATTATAAATAAAAATCTAATTATATAACAAGCCTATAGGCCAAATACCATAGTAAAGAAAAGGGGTATGGTAAATAAATATAAATATAAATAAACTAGAGGTATGGTAAGTAAATAAAACTTCTTTTCATATTTACTCCATAATCTGCTTTGTATTTACGAATATTTATGTTCATTAGTTTACATAACTGAGAAAAAATAGAGAGAGAGAGTGATAAGGGAGAGATGGGGAGAGAGTGTGTATGTTTAGGGGTGAGATAAAGAGACAAAGTAAGATGTATGGAAAGAAGGGGGGAGAGAAGAAGTGAGAAGGAGAGAGGGAGGGATATAGTAATGTAGTTGGAGAGAGAGAGGGGTGGAAAGAGAGAGAGAGAAAGAAAGGGACGGGGGAAGAGAGAGGATTAGAGAGAGAGAGAGAGAGAGAGAGAGAGAGAGATTTGGGGGAAGCGAGAGGATTGGAGGGAAAAGAGAGAGAGAGAGAGGTGGGAGAGAAAAGAAAAGAGAGGAAGGATGAGAGAGAGGAGGAGAGTGATGGGGGAAGAGAGAGTATTGGGGGGAGAGAGAGAGAGAGAGAGAGAGAGAGAGAGATCGGGGGAGAGGGAGAGAAGGGGAAGATAGAGATATAGATGGAAGGTGAAGAGAGGGAAGAAGAGAGAAATGGGGAGAGGGGGTGATTGAAAAAGAGATTGATATATATGGAGTACGAGAGCGCGTGTGTTTAGGGGGGTGAGATAGAGAGACAAAAAAGAATAGATGGAGTGGGATATAGATATGGATGGAGGGTGGAGAGAGGGAGGAATATTTCTCGCACTAGATGGATTGATATAAGTGGAGATGGTGATTTCTAATCCTATTTGATTGTTTGCACTAGATGCATCGATTTTAGTGTAGATATTTATTTCTAATGATATTTGATTACTTGCACTAGATGCATTGATTTCAGTGTAGGTGGTGATTTCTAATACAATTTGATTGCTTGCACTGAATGTGTTGATTTCAGTGTAGGTGGTGATTTCTAATACAATTTGATTGCTTGAACTGAATATGTTGATTTCAATTTAGATGTCAATTTATAATTATATTTGATTACTTGCACTAGATGACTTAATTTCAATGTAGGTGATTTCTAATCCTATTTGATTTTTTGCACTAAATGCATTGATTTCAGTGTAGATGGCGATTTCTAATCCTATTTTATTTATTTGAGTAAATGCATTGATTTCAGTGTAGATGTTGGTTTCTAGAGAGAGAGAGAGAGTGAGTGATAGGAAGATGGAGAGAGAGAGAGAGAGAGAGGACAAAAGGAGGAGAGAGATATTAGCGGGAAGAGGGAGAGGGAAGAGAGGGAAGAAGAGAGAGATGGGGAGAGAGGGTGATCGAAAAAGAGAATGATATATATGGAGTGCGAGAGCGTGTGTGTTTAGGGGGGTGAGATAGAGACAAAAAAAAAGAGATGGATGGGGATATAGATATGAATGGAGGGTGGAGAGAGGGAACAATATTTCTTGCACTAGATGGATTGATTTAAGTGGAGATGGTGATTTATAATCCTATTTTATTATTTGCACTAAATTTAAATGGTTTACGATTTAAATTTTCTTTTTCATATAATCGATATGAAAACATAACAAAACTAACAATGGAGGTAATAAGAATAGTAGAAGAAAATAGTTTGAGATTGATTGTAACATGAGTACGTTCTTATTATTCACATTTTCTATCTTTCAACACTATTATTGTCACTTTGCATTTTAAAAAAAAAATTCATCATTTTTCATCATTATAGTTATTAACAATAATTATCATCTCAACGAACTGAGGTAACTAAGAAAATTTAAAATTTAAATGACCAAGTTAATCTCAGAAATATTTAGCATATTTAAAATGATTATATTAATATTTGATATATTTACATATTACTGATAAGATTAATCATATATTTTATAGATTTTCCTTGGCAGCACACGACTGAAACCAGCCTAGATCCATCTTACATCTCAAAAATATACAAAAATTTTAATAATCTGAAAAATGTGACGTTGATGCCTCCGACTAGAACCAGCCTAGATCCATCTAACTCTGGATCTATCATGCACCGAGAGGGATTAAATCTCTCGAGGTGCAAACCTTTCCTCATGTTTTGTACTCAAAAAATAGGTTTGCACCTCGAGAGATTTGATCCCTCTCGGCGCATGATATATCCAGAGTTAGATGGATCTAGGCTGGTTTATAAACTCCAACATTCCCTATCATTGACTACTTGTCTTAATTTTCATCTATTAAGGTCTTCAATGTCTTCTCCTTTTCAATAAATGCTTCACTACAAACTGAATAACCTTCAGATCAACAAAATATACCTCTGGTCCAACATGGCACTTTCGCTTCATACCTCAATCATGCACACATCACCATATTGGAAATACTGAGAGGGGGTGAATCAATTTTTCTTTTCAATTTTTATGTTTACCAGTTAAGATCCTACATAATTATAATCAGAAAAATAAGTAATATGGATTTTATTATAACAAGTGAGGACACAAATCCTCTTTTACAAAAAATTGAGTACAATGTTGTTTGGGGGCACCAACTTCCAATCTACCAGGTTCCAACTTGGAATTTTGTGAGGCTCCATCCTCTAGGGCTCCAACCCTATTCTTCTCAAGGCTCCAACCTTGTCTATAGAGGCTCCAACCCCAAGGGCACCAACCCTTCAATGGAATAAATAATGACTTACATTATTTGTTGTATAGGTTTGTATCAAGCTCCAATTTGTTCATTGAATTTTCTTCAAAATTTTCACTTTTCCAAAGCTATGTTCCAAGTGTGCTCTGTTCAAGGTTTCCATATGTTTCCAATATGTGAATTTCCTTGGCTACCAATGCTTGACTGCAGCTACAATCTTCCACAAGACTACTCCACGATTTCCAAAATGCTTTATCTTAACAAACACTTCACAGTTCAATGGTATAATTAATGTCCAAGACCTCTTAGGCACTGATCAAGCTTAAGTATCTAATATAGTTAAGGTCCAAGCTAGCTTCATTGTTTGACTTACTAACCGTAGAAGTACCCAGGTATGAAACATCAATTATTGAGAGTTATTTGATGATCTGTACCTTTAATCTAAGCTTGTTACTGATCTTCAAAAGTTAGTGATCTACCCAAGTCTCTACACCAACTGATCTAAAGTTTGTAGGTGGATTTTGAGGAATCTGAGCCTTAATTCATGCTTTAAAACATCTTAGACTGACCTAAGGGTATGAAAACTACTATAGACTTGAGTTGTTCTACAAGACCAAAAGTATGGTGTGTTATTGTCACAGTTTTACTTGCTGCAACGATTTTGATCCAAAAAAATGATATACAAGTCTGAGCCACATAATTTATGCACCAGGTCTGAGGGTATAGAAGGTCTGAGCCATAGAAAGTATGCACCAAGTTCGAGGGTATTACAATAGGTCTCAGAAACTGAATGTATATATAGGTCCAAGCCACTGAATGTATGCACCAGGTCTGAGGGTAACCAAGCCATTGTCTTTTAACTCTTCCATAGGGATTGCAGATAGGTAATGCGGCTTAACGACAATGTTATATCTTCCTTAGGTTCAAATAATAATCCCAAAAAATATGTTGAAGCTTCCTTATTATAGTTCACGAGATGTGAACTTGTCTTCATTGTTTTGTACTTGCTTGACCAGATTGGCGAGTTAAATGAACATAAATCTCCTATATTTATATGAATTTTGGGTTAGAAATGAAGGGATGTGTCTTATGGAAGGAGGTCGGCTTAGTGTAGCTGATCATAAGTAGGTTAGGATAAAAAATAAAATATCTGACCTTAAAAAATCAATTTCTCTTTGAATATTGGGAGTTAGGAGGCAAGTGAGGGCTCATTAGAATATGGGAAAAGTCCTCTATAAGATATTAAAGGAGTCACTGTAAAGTAATGTCGAGAAGAGGTCAAAAAATAATTTTCTTTATGATTGTTTGGAGTTTTCTCTGTGTATAAGGTTATTGGGACATAATGAGGCCATTAGAGCTTTAAGTGAGGTCTCCAACCATCATACAAGTGTGTCATATATGGTCTCCATTGTCATGTCTCCAACCATGTCATCATATGGTCTCCAAGCATGTATCCTTCAAGAGTGGTTGTATTTGCATCAATGACAATTATTGACCAACAATCTCCCATTTGTGATTGATGGAAATCTTCTTTCGTCCAACATTTTATCCCCCTTTGACATCAATGCAAAATGGGGTGTCCTAGTACTCCCCCTATCAAGTTGCTTCTTATCATGCTACTGCCCCTATCATGGTGCTTCTACCCTTATCGATGTATTCTCTTAATGTGATGGAAGAGAAATGACCCCAATTTATTGGTGAAGATATTCAAATGCTTCTCGTGGTAGGGGTTTTGTAAAGATATCTGCAATGTGTTACTTTGTATTAACATATTACAACATGATATTCTGTTCAGCAAATTTCTCACAGAGAAAGTGGTATTTGATTGGAGTATTTTTTGTCTTCGAGTTCATTACCAGATTCTTTGAAAGACTGATGGCACTAGTGTTGTCACAATAAATGATGATTGATGATTAGTCTCTATGTTGAACTACTTCAATACTTCCTTCATACATATTATTTGTGTACAAAAATCTACAATATCCATATATTCGGCTTCATTTGTGGAGAGGGATATAGGAGATTGTTTTTTTTGCTAAGCCAAGATACTAGACAATCTCCCATGAAGAATGCATTTCCGTTGGTACTTTTTCAATCATCTATGCTTCCAGCCCAATCAGCAACAATGTAATCTATCATGGTAAGAGTTGTGCTTTTGGGATACCATAGGAAAAAATTAGGAGTACCTTTCAAGTATCTGAAAATTCTCTTCACATCCAACAAATGGGATTGCTTAGAAGCTGATTGAAATCTTGCCACCATTCCTACAGCTTGCATAATGTTAGGTCTTGAAGCAGTTAATTATAGAATAGCTCCAATTATTGACTTGTAAAGAGTTGCATCTACCGATTGGGATTCATCATCTTTTCTCAATTTGCAATTTTTTGTCATTGGTGTGCTCATAGGAGCACATTCTTCCATCCCATATATCTTAAGCATGTTTTTAAGATATTTTGCTTGGGATATAAACATAGCTACATTGGTTTGAGTTAGTTGTAGACCAAGGAAGTAAGATAACTCACCAATCATAGACACTTCAAACTCCTTAGACATATTTTCAGAAAATTCTTAACTCATCTTACCATTGTTGCTGACAAAAATCAAATTATCAACATATACAAGAGTGACTAGCAATTTGTCTTTGTCCATCTTCATGCAGAGATTTATTCTTGCCACCTGCTTTTTGAATCCTTGTTGTTGTAAATAATGATCCAATATTTCGTAACAACCTCTAGGAGCTTGTTTCAATCCATATAAATCCTTTTTCAACTTGCATACAAATTCTTTTCCTTATACTAGGTCAAACCCTTCTGGTTGCTCTATGTAAACTTCTTCCTTTAGGTCACCATTTAGAAATGTTAATTTCAAATCTATTTGATAAAATTTGAACCCTTTTGAATAAGAAAATGCCAAAAACATTCTTATAGCTTCCAAACGAGCTACCGGGGCAAAGTTTTCTTCTTTGTCAATTCCTTCAATTTGTGAATACCCTTTACAAACAAGCCTTGTCTTATTTTTGGTGATTTGTCCATCTTCATTCATTTTTTTTTTAAATCCCACTTGGTTCCAATTATATTTTTATCTTTTGGACGAGGTAAAAGTTCCCATGTTTCATTTTTTTCGATTTGAATCATTTCTTCCTCCATAACTTCCACCCAATGAGGGTCCTTACTAGCTTAAGCAAAGTTCTCTAGTTCTGCCATGGATAGTAAGGAAACATGATCTTTTCTTGGTGTACTTGTCATCCTTCTTTGGGTTTGTATTCCATCATCTACATTGCCAATAATTTGTTCTTCTAGATGGTTTTTTTGGAGGAATTTTACCTTTGATGGAATTTGGGATGGTTCCTTTTGATTTTCTTGATCTTTTTCTTCCTTTACTAATTCTTCTTCGACTTCTTCAAAAATAGAATCTTCTTCATGGACTTCAATTTATTTTTCTGGAAGTGCTTCATCAATCTTTACATCAATTTTTTCTACCACCTTTCACAGTCGATTATTGTAGCATTTGTAAGCTTTTATTCTTGTAGAATATTCAAGAAAAATTCCTTCATCAACGTGAGAATCAAACTTGCCTGGTGAGTCACTATTGATATTCATAAAGCATTTGCTTCCAAAGATTCTAAAGTATTTCACTATAGCAAGTTGTCCTTTCCATAATTCATATGGATTTTGGTCATTATTTGGTCTTAGTTGAGCTCTATTCAAGGTATATATTGATGTCCCGACTGCTTCTCTCCGAAATTTAGACTGCAAATCAACTGTTAGTAACATTTTTCTTGCCATTTCTTTTACAGTTATGTTTATTCTTTCTACAACTCCATTTTGTTTAGGATTTCTAGCAACAAATATCTCTCCCTTGATTCCATGTAGTTTTCAAAAATCATTGAACTCCTTTGAAGTGAATTCTCCTCCTTTGTCTGTTCTAAGACATTTAATTTTTTAGTATTTTTTATTTTCTATAAGGGCTTTGAAATTATTAAAACATTCAAATGATTAGGATTTGAATTTTATAAAGAATACCCACATCATTATAGTATAGTCATCCACAAATAGAGAAAATTACCTTTCGCCTTGTAGAGCTGGTGTTCTGGTTGGTCCACATAAATATGCATGTATGATCTCCAAAGGTTTTTATGTTGAGAACTCCTTAGTCTTGAAGCAAGTTCTAGTTTGTTTTCCATGTTGAAATGGGCCACACAAAACTTGATCTGGATTTACAATTTTTGGAATGTCCCTTACTGCATTTATTTTTCTGATATTAACCATGTTATCAAATTTTATATGTCCCAATCGTTTGTTCCATAACCAACTTTCATGTGCTCGACTCTTATAGCATTCATCTTCTTGAATTTTACTCAAAATGTATACATTATTAGGTGTTCTTACTCCTTTTCCCACAAGTTCTCCTGAAGAGAATTTTCTTATCTCACAATCTTTAGTATTGAAGATAACATTATGTCCTCGGTAAAAAATCTGGCTAATACTTAGAAGATTCTGTTTGAGCCTTTCCACCAACAATTCATTTTGTGTCTTTCCATTTCCATTAACAAGAGAAATTTTTCCTTTCCCGACAATTTTAGCAGACCCATTTCCAAAGGATACATTTCCATCCTTTTTGTTTATTGAGATAGACTTCTTTTGGTCACCTGTCATGTGTCTTGAACATCCTCTATCCACAAAACATTTATTTTAATCATTATGTGCACATAAATCTAGGCCACATTTATCTGTAGTGGGTTCCTCCTTCTTCAACCCTTCCCTTTTTCATATAAATGGACAATTTTGTGCATCACGACAAAAATCATTGCATTTTGAGAAAGCTAGACCATACTTAGCCAAATGATCAAATGAATTGAAGATCTCGATTTGTCCTTGTTCCTTTAGCCTACGTGGCTTGTTTTGATAATTGATCTTATATCTTGAGGTATAATCCTTTTGAGATCTGCGATGCTTAGCTTTATGACCGATTTTTTTACAATGGAAAAAAAAACCAAGAAAGATAGTTTGATACATGTTAGGATAGCCTTGATTTGATGTATTATTCTTCCTTGGAGATAGATTTCCTTCATTCCTTGGGTTGTTATAGGTGGACCTTTGCTCTTGGTGGGACGACTTCTCCTCTTTTGGATGATCGAAAATGATGTTAGCATAATGTCTTAGGATTTTTTCATTTCTATTATTCTTTGAACTAGATGATTCTCCTTTCAAACCAATTCCACACTTGTCATCTTGAATTTTTTGAGTGTTAAGGATGTTATCAAGAGTTTGAGAGCTTTGCCAACTCCTTTTAACATGATCCAACTCTTTCATTAGAGAAACAATTTTAGCTTCATGTTTTTTGCAAATTTCTTCTTTTTCTTTCAGTTTATTGTGCAAGAATTATTCCTTCCTCTTTTCCTCTTATTTTTATATTTCGAGAGAAATTACCTTCTTTCTTAATTTCTCATTTTCTTCAATGGAAATTATTAGAAATTCATCCACATTTCATCTTCTTGTTCGAAATCATCATAATTTTCAAATGACACAAATAATAATTCAATGCTTCCAGCATTTTCATCTTCTTCATTGGACTCATCGTCATCTCTTTTGTGTAGAAAGGTATTTTTAGTTGATTTCTTCTTAGTAATCATGAATTCCTCTTCATCGGAGTCATCTTATTTGGAGAAGAAATTCTTCTTATTAGACCCTTTCTTCTATAACATCTTCTTTTTATATTCATCTTTATCATCACTATCATGTTTATGAGCAGCATAATGTCCATTTCTTCCAAATTAAAAACAAATGAGACGATACTTACCTTTGAGCTTGGATCCTTTCCTTAGTTTCCTTATGAATTGTGCTAGTTAATATTCAATGTTGGAACCATCACTGGTATAATTATATTTTTTCCCTTTCTTTGATGACTTTGAAGCCTTGAATGCAGCTTCCTTGGAGTTTGGGATTCCTTTTCTCATTTCATATGCAATGAGAATCCCATGAAGTTCATCCATATTTAGAGTATCCAAGTCCTTTATTTATTCTATGGCACTTACTTTGGATTCAAATCATTTTGGAAGTGATCTCAAGACTTTTTGGACAACTCTGCTTTCCTCAATGTTTTCTCCTAGACCTTTGAGTGAGTTGACAAATTCATCCACTCAGAGGAAAAGGGCTACATAATCTTCTTTGTCATCCATATTAAGACTCTGCTTCTATGTTTTTAGAGTTTCGCCTTCTTGACTTTGGAGTTTCCATCATAAATAGCAATAAAAGTGTCCCACATTTCCTTAGCAGGATCACAGTTCATCAATTTTGTGAATTCTAAATTAGAAATTCCACTTGTTATGGAATTTAGTGCTTTGGAATTTGCTATATAAACTTTACTTCCATCTTAATATGTTGGAGGAGTAGATGGAACTTTATATCCATCAAAAATTCATTGAAATACTTCAATTCCAAGAAACATTAAATAGAATCTCATCCTTCGCTTCCAAAAACCAAAATTTGTTCCATCAAACTAGGGGGTATTTATTATTTCTTAATTCTTCATTGTGACCTAAGAATTCTTCTTCCAGTTGTTAGGTTGATTATGAAGAAGTTGGCCTGAAACCAATTGTTGGAAATACTGAGAGGGGGGTGAATCAATATTTATTTTTAATTTTTATGTTTACGAGTTAAGATTCTACACAATTATAATTAGAAAAATAAGTAATACAGATTTTATTATAAACAAGTGCGGACACCAATCCTCTTTTACAAAAAATTGAGTACAATGTTGTTTGAGGGCACTAGCCCTCCAATCTACCAGGCTCTAACCTATTTCCAAGCTACAACTTGGACTTTTGTGAGGCTCCAACATCTATGGCTCCAACCCTATTCTTCTCAAGGCTCCAACCTTTTTTTTAGAGGCTCCAACCCATAGTGCACCAACCCCTCAATGGAATAAATAAATGACTTACGTTAATTGTTGTATAGGTTTGTATCAAGATCAAGTGTCCTTTGTCAAAGGTTTCCAGATATTTCCAATATGTGACTTTTCTTGGCTACCAATGTTTGACTGTAGCTACAATCTTCCCCAGGACTGCTCCAAGATTTCCAAAATTCTTTATCTTAAAAAACACTTCACGGTTCAATGGTATAATTATTGTCCAAGACCTCTTAGGCATTCATAAAGATTAATTATCCGATATAGTTAAGGTCCAAGTTAGCTTCATTGTTTTTCTTACTAACCATAGAAGTACCCAAGCCTGATACATCAATTGTTAAGATTTATTTGATGATCTGTACCATTAGTATGAGCTTGTTACTAAGCTTCAAAAGTTAGTGATCTACCTGAGCATCTACACCAAAATATCTGAAGTCTCTAGGTTTATTTTGAGGAATCTGAGCCTTAATTCATGCTTTAAAAAATTTCAAATGATATGATGGTATGACAACTCTGAAAATCTTGAGTAGCTCTACAGGACTGAAAGTATGGTGGCTTATTGTCATAGGTTTACTTGCTGCAACATGTATGATCCACATAAATTATATACTGGTTTGAGATATAGAATTTACGCACCATGTTCAAGGGTATATAAGGTTTGAGCCACAGAATTTATGCACCAAGTCTGAGGTATTACAGTAGATTCAAGCCACTGAATGTATGCAACATGTCCGAGGGTAACAACACAATTTTATTTTAACTCTTCCACTGGGGTTTCAAATAGATAATGTGGTTTAATGACAGTTTTATATCTTCCTTAGGTTTGAATAATAAGCAAAACAATATCCTGAAGATTTTTTATTATAGTTCATGAGATGTGAACTTGTATTCACTCTTTTGTATTTGCTTGACCGAATTGGTGAGTTAAATGAACAAACAACTCTTATATATATGAATTTTGGGTTAGAAATGAAGGGACGCATCTTATGGAAGGAGGCCTACTTAGTGTAGTTGATCATAGGTCGACTAGGATAAAAAATAAAATATATGACCCTTAAAAAATCAATTTCTCTTTGACTAGTGGGAGTTAGGAGGTAAGTGAGGGCTCATTAGAAAGGGGAAAAAGTCCTTTGTAAGATAGTCAAGGAGTCATTGTAAAATGAATTCTATAAGAGGTCAAAAACTAATTTTCTTTATCATTGTCTAGAATTGTTTTTATGAATATTTAGAATTTTCTCTATGTATAAGGTTATTGGGACATAATGAGGCCATTAGGGCTTTAAGTGAGGTCTTCAACCATCATACACACACGTGTCATATATGGTCTCTACTTTCATATCTCCAACCATGTCATCATATGGTCTCCATGTCATCATATTGTCATCCATGTCATCATATGGTCTCCAAGTGTGTAACCTTCAAGGGTGCTTGTATTTTCATCAATGACAATTATTGACCAAAACACCAAATTGTTGATGTCCATATAAAGGAACAACCATTCATTGGAATGCATGGGTACTTAGTTGTTGCAATGTCGATTTACTAGGATGTTCCTTTATGTACACAGTTCAATCAAAACTCCCCTTGAATATAAAACTTCATCTCTTAGACTCGATAACCAATAATATGATTAACTCATAGAGCATCAAAATAACATGTGGCCCACTCCTCCAAGTGTTAAAGAATTCCCTAATAGAGGCTACTTAATTAAAATAGACGAGTTATTAAGTCATTAGGAATACATGATAAATGGGTATGCTCACCTATATAGGTCTTACATCATATTGATTTGGTTACATTCAATTTAAATTTCCATTTAGAGAATTCTATCTCTTATACAAACATTTCCTTTCCATCATCCAAAAACATCAGGGACCATTAAAATTTTTAGGGAATTTATTTTGCATGGATTCACTACATTTATATCTCAATTTGAAAACATGGTAATATTATTTTATCTTTCCTTATCTCTTCATTCCTGTGTGTCCAGTCTCTCTATCTATTATGCAACCAGATCACAAAAGAAAAGAAAAGATAGATCAACGACTTGAAAATTAGCCTCTTTGAGGGGGAAACCTCCTTTATATCACATAAATGATCAATTCTTGAATGATACAAATGAAAAAACCTCCTTGGTATATATAAAATTCTAAGGGGTCACAATATAATCAGAGTCTACATAACAATAATAATGTAAGGGCACAACAATAACAATAGTGGGGTTCTATGGGGCACAACAATAACAATAAGGGGGCTACACTAATAATAAAAATAAGAGGGCTACACTAACAATAATAATAAGGGGGATACACTAGTATTATAGGGGCCTGGCATGCCCCTCTCCTTCAAAAAAATTATTGTCCTCAACGCTTGAGTAGTTATGGATGCTTTTGTATAAAATTCTCATCCTCCCATGTGGAATCTTCAGTGGGTAAGTTCTTCTACTTAATGAGATACACTAAAATTGATCGATTCTATAGCTGTCATGTTCTTGTTTCTATGGCTTCTTCAGGCTCCAATATGTTTTTTCCTTCCTCATCAAGTTTTGACAATATTGTTTGAATTGAGAGCTTGTCACTGATAACTTTCTTTAAACATGAAACATGAAAAACTAGGTGTACTCGGGAAGATGTAGGCAAATAGAATTTGTATGCCATAGTACCAATATTTTGCAACACTTTGTAAGGACCATAGTATATGGGTCATAATTTATTATCCTTCTTATCTTGATTGAGGGACATTTGTTTGTATGGTTGTAGCCGTAAAATAACCCAGTCGCCTACGCTAAAAATTCTTTCATTGCAATGTTGATAATTCCATATGACCGATAACAAATAATTCTTCAGTGACTTGGAGGAGGACCTCCATATTCACATCAAGATGGGAGATGATGGAAAGTATAGCGTGAATAACATCGGTATAGTTACATTTTGGAGGGAGTCTGATTCTCCTCCCACATTAAAATATGTCATGTATGTTTCAGGTTTCAAGAAGAATCTAGTTCCAGTTTCTATGTTGGAATACCATGGCTACGATGTGATAATTAGCAAAGGAAAATATTTCCTTCGACACATATCCACAGTACAATTGAATTGGGTCGAGGTTCAGGTAAAGATACTTTAAAAATTGGATGTAGAAGACTATGATTCTTTGAGCACAAAAGCAGAGAAGGTGGAAAGTCAAGAAATTAGTGAATTATGACACAAACGACTTGCCCATTTTCACCATGGAGCTTTAAATATCATGCAAAAGATTTCTACAAGACTTCCTAAGGGTGCACTAGGGCAGAGAGATACATGAAAAGGGTGTACATTGGGGAAGTAAACCAATGCCACCTTTCATGATATGGAAAATCGAGTGCAAGTGATCCTTGAAAGAGTTCACTCAGATGTCTGTGGATCGTTCTTGACAACCTCGATGGAAAAGCACAAGTATTATGTGATATTTGTTGATGATTTATCACATAAGCTCCAATTTCAGGGTGTGTGAAAAATTAAGGTTTTTTCCCTAAGTCCTTCACCAGTGTGTCTTGCCCTTCCAGTCTTTTTCTCTGTATGATTTACATGTTCTCCCCTTTACTTGTTCACTTGTGAGCATAGATTACATTGCTCATTGTTCAGCTGAAAAATCTTCTTTCTATGATTGCTTGATGTAAAAGGGAATGAATGCCTTGTTTTGATCCATGCTTTGGAATTCCTTTTGGTGCTTGAACTCATATGTCCTGTAGCCTTTGTGAGGATTTTCGTTACAAAGTGTTCAGAATGACGATTTCATTCTTAGTGTTTGTTTGCATCCCTTTTTCATTCATCCTTCCATTAAAGAAATTTGTGTTCATTTAGTTTTCGTCTCATAGTTTTCTTTTCGTTAAAATGCATTAGATCACATTGCATTGAAAATTCTTTTTTGAGATTTATCATTGAACTTAGATTACATTGTTTAATGATTGAAAACTTAAGGTCGCATTGAGTGCATTCTCTTTCATTAAAACCTTGCACTAAGTAGATTCTCATTTCATTGAAAAATGCATTGAGTGCATTCTTATTCTTTCAAAAGAAACAGGAAATTGTGCATAGATTACAATTGCATAGTTTTCAAAAAGAGAATTTTGCATAGATTACATTGCATAATTCACATCGTTGAATTTTTTAGATTAATTTTGAATAATGAAAGTAATCTAGTTTGGAAACAGTTTTGTTTACAGTATTATTGTTTGTTGCATCTTTGTTTGAAACTCTTCCCTTAACTAGATAACATTCATCGAATTGAAAGATTTCTTTACTTATATAGCTGCATATCAGAGATTATCAAATGACATTCGATAGGGCCTTGAAACTGAGACATAATTCAAGATCAACTTTAAAATTTATTCAATCAACCTAAGGAAGCATTGAAACTTAATGCTCACATTTATAGGTCTAGGCTAGTGACGTGTTCCGGCGTCGGTAAACCTAGAAGCCATCGCTCGCCCTCTAGCATTAAATACTACTAGTACAAACTTGTGCTCCCCGTACCATCGCGTATATAAAGGGAGACCCTCATAGGTTGCAATCATTTATCCATAGGAAGCAGAGTCTGCTGCCCTGTAACCGTGATACATCGAACACAACATTTGGGGAGACTACCTGCACATACGTTAAGTCCTTAGTCATTTCTCTTTAATTTGATCACCAAGGTGTATATTGCAGTTCACGGAAACTTGGCACACCCTCTTGTTTAGATTACCTGAGTAGTCATTTTGGTCTTTTCGTGACTCTCTAAAAGTGAAGATATCCTTGAGTGCTTATCATTTCATGCTCATTTCAACCTGAAAGTGATAGAGTCACCTTTTTCCCATTTTTTGACTCTTAAAATATGAAATGATAGAGTTTTGTTTCAGTGTCTTAAAAAATTAACTGCCCACGAAATATTCCTGGTTAAAGTTATCTTCCTTAGTATTTTGTTTTAAGGTTGTTTCTAATGGAAACGTTTCCAGAGTTTACCAACCAAGGAATCTCCTCTGAAGGGAATCCTGGTCCTTTTCCTACTTTTGGGAATGTTGGTGCTCCTTATATGGCAACATTGTCCCTTCCTGGGTTAACCATTGGGTTTCCAATTTGGTTATTCTCGACCTTTGTGGCCTTGAGTATTTCGCCCTCTGTACAACCATCTCCTCCACCTGAATATCATCATGTTGATTCTAAAGTGGACCTCTCTCCTTCTTCACCTGTTTCTTCATCCTCCTCTTCTACTTCGCCTGGTGAAAGTTTGGATTCCAGTAACCAGGTGGCTAAGAAGAAGAAGAAGAAGAGAAAGAAGAGAAAGAAGAAGAAGTTAGATAAGCGAGAAGCTAATGCTACAGCTATGGTGCCTAAGAAACCTTCCATTGACAAACCATCCAACCTTCCATGAAAGGTCAAATTCCCTTGCATGTTGTGCAAAGGTGACCACCTTCTTCGAGACTGCCCTAGCATTCCCAAGGTACTTGAAGTATGGTCCGACGGTCGTCCGCCATTGCCTTTGGCTTCTGGAAGTCATTTTGGTGGCACATCTTCAACTAGTATTGATAAGACTCATAAGAGACAGGGTAAGATCACAAATCCCTGTAGGTTGTGTGAAGGGCATCATCCCATTCACCTTTGTTCGTGCATGGATGAAGCCACAAGAGTGTTGGAAAACCCTACTGTTTCTACACCCTGCCTTCTGGTTGGTTACCAGAAACTTTCTTCGAGTCCTCCGCTAGTTGATTCAACGATCGATCAAGATTCGTATTTGGTTGATCCCCCTCCCTCGTAAATTCAAAACAACAAATCCATTCTTGACCAACCATTGATCATGGAATCAGTTGATCTGACCTCACCTGTGGTTCATCAAGTATTTTCTATCAAGAGTGAATCTCATCCCTCTCACGTTCTTCTTGTTTCTTCAGATTCCTCGGACTTGGAGAAAGATCCTTCCGTCCTTATGACTCAAGAAGTTGCTCTTCTTGCTCCCATGTATGAGGACCAGGAGGATGCTCCTCTTACTCTGATAACACCAAGGGATGACCATCTTAGTTCAATGGTACCCCCTCCAAGTAGTTTGGTTACTTCCTTTGATTGGAGTCGATTTGTAGGATACCGCCTTCCTTATTATGTGCCTTTTGAGATCACGGTACAGACCTTCGATATGGTCGTACCTAACACCATTATAGATGAAGGCACGTCTGTTAGTATTTTGTCTTCCACTACTTGGCAAGCTTTTGGTTCTCCACCGCTTGTACCTGTTATACAAAATCTGTTGGCATTCAACAGAGGAACCAGTCAACCGTTAGGAATTCTTCCGAAGTTTCCTATTACTTTGGGAGGGAAAATAGTCTATATAGATGTGATGGTGGTCCAAGGTCCCTTGGATTTTAATCTACTCTTGGGGCGTGACTATGCTTATGCCATGGGTGCACTTGTCTCCTCCCTCTTTCGTGTGATATGTTTTCCACACAAAGGTCAAATTGTGACCATTGATCAACTTTGATTCTTTGGTCTTGATGGGGAAGCTGGTCTACCATTATCTATTCTGGATCTTTATTCATTGATTTTCCCTTCCCTGCCACAAGTTAATTATGTGGCTACCTATCCCATGCCCGCATTCAGGGATAGTTCCACTGTGCATCGTGTGTTGGGGGCATTGGATCGTGATTTCCGAGATGTTGTTCTCCCATCATATGAGAATCTCTTGGAAGCCATGCCTTTTTATTCGACCTGATGAGTTGTCATTGGAGCATGGTTCATTTTTTTGTGTCAAGCTCCTTAAAAAATGAAGCAAGCTCTTATGAGGATACTTTTTTTAACTGTGTCAACCTCTTTTAAAAAATGAAACAAGTTCCCTATTCAATTCGAGCTTTTGATTAGATCTCGTAAAATCCCAGTCGATTCTTTCTCTTGATCTCATGTTTGAACCTTCACTCTATCCATCTTTCAGATGGACTGAAGCTTGGGGGGCATGTACCTCGAATTGAGTCACCATGCTGGGGTCATGCCCTCTTTTCAAGCATAGAGTTTCCTGTTTTCAAGCTTGTGTAAAAATGAAACCATTCTTATTTTATCTCTTGTGATTACCATTTTATCAGCCTGTTTTTCCATATGAGCCTTGGTTTTTTCATTCCATCGTTACCATCTACTCAGCCAATCATAAGCCCTCACTTGATTGTTTTTCCCATCCCTGAGGAACCGCTGCAATGAGTGGTCTTGTTAGCTAGCCTCTTGACCTTTACTTGTTCTGAGTAGTTCCACCATCATTGGAACCAGTTTCTACCCTTAATACCACTCGTTCCTCCAGGAGGAGTCAACTTTCAGCTCTTTTTTGACTCTTAAAAATTGAAAAGACTATCAAGATTCTTGTCATTTTGAACTAGTTAAATGGTTATGAAATGACATCTACCCAATATATGTTTAACCTTTTTTGAGCTGGGATGGATTATTTAAGAAAAAGGAATACCTTAGACTATTGAAACTAAGAGGTTCTCTCAGACACAGTTTTCTACCTTTTCGGATCTATGAGACTACCTACGGAAAGGGACTACTGGAGTTTTCTTTTCTGCCTTCTTTTCAGACTCTCTAAACATGAAAAGACACCGATTTATTCATTTTTCAGACTCGTTAAACCTTGATGGCATCAGAATTTGTCGCCATGATGTTATTCGAGTTCCTCCTTCCTAGGGCTTGTAAAATGTACTAGGTTGGATTTGTCTGAAGGAAAAAATTACAATGCAATCATATGCTATCCCCTTCAATATTGTTTTAAGAAAAATAATAATTGGGGTACTCTCCAAAAATGGTGGGGGAAAATGGAACCAAGTTTTAGTTATGTTAGCAGTATGTCGCTCTTGAACATGGCACTTATCTGCATTCATGTCGGGTTGGGGACATCTCATTTCATCATGTTTGCCTCCATGGGTTTGGGTAATCTCTTTTGACCTCTCATTTTATCTTTGCCACGTCATCATGACCTCAGATCCTTTGATGTCAAATACTTCCAAATCCAGTGTCGTGCTGCTGATATGTTCAAGAGAAGTTTGCCTTTGCAGTTGTCAACCTTCCTCTGATTCCCTGTTTTTCCTGATTCACTTTCATCATGTTCCTCTATCTCATGTCGATGATGTGGGAAACATTATGGCCCTTCTTTGAACAGGTCACTTCTTGTCGACTTCAACTCATTATCTAGGAATTTGATCTAGAGACACCCTTCTGGTACCTTGGAGCCTGCATGCCTCAATGGCAGGTTTTTTGCATTCGACGCAAGGTTCACATCATTGGCCTTCGATCGAGTGATGCTGCGGATGTTCGAAGTCAGATCATTGTTCACATTCCATGGATTGTACCTTTTGTACCTTGAGGACCATCGTCATCATTAGTGGTTTCTCTTGCATTTGTTAACGACTTTCATCATTGGCTAGTAATCAGATGATTTTCCTGCATGTTCAATTTCATCTCATATATTCGCATGCTTGAAATTGTACTTGTTCGGGTTGAGATGGAGTGCAAGACCCTGGGTTTTGTCTGATAAAATCTAGGCTGCGGATGTTTGTGGATTATTATGACTTATTGCATGACTCTTTTGATTGGATGGCTGCTACCATACCTGAGTCTATTTATTGATCCTTACTGCTAGATGGTTGCGTCAATACCTTAGATCTCAGTTTTATATTCTCTATTATGGATGGTTGTGCCCATGCCACATGATTCATGTATCACAAATATCAGTTGTATTTGTAATTGCAGGTATTTTTAAAATGGTGTTTGGTTCGAACACGTTCTCATAAATCATTTTATCCCCCCCTCTCCCTCGGACTTCATGCTTTAGGGGGCATCTGTTACACAACATTTTTTCACTGTACCTGCAATCCCCAACTTACACATTGGAGGGTTTTTTTTGTGACCAATAAGCAGTGTCATGCTTTGCAAATACCATCCTTGCATCCCTTTTGATGAAAGTAACTTTCTTCTTGTTGACATTTCCTTGAGCAGAACTGTAAAAATCCCTATTTTTTCCTTGGCGCGAGTAGCCAGTTACACCCTCGCACCGACCGGGAAATTTAACACTGAGCCCACACTAGTTGGCGCTCTTTTCTGGTTAGACACTCGCACCAAGCTGTTTATGGAATTTAAAAAAAAAATAGAGGCGAAGGTTCCATTCCAACCACCTCGAGGATGAGTCATTGGGAGTGGTTGAACTGAAACAACCACAGACTCCTTCCTTTAGTTAGTAGTTTCCACCTCCCTTGGAACTCTCCTAAAGGATAGGACTCCCTCCCACCTTTGTGGGGATCCCAACCTCCTCCTTTTCCTCTATAAAAGAAGCTATCTCTCTTAGTACTAGCTAGTTGAATTGGGAGAATTATACATACTATAGCTAAGCTACTAGAGATTATAGAATAAGAAGGAATTATGTTGAGGAAGCTTGAGTCGATGACTCCTAAGAGATATTGAGTCCATGCCTTCATCCCATCCCAATTCCCCAACAAACATTTGAAAAGCACTTCACATGAACCTCGCTAGAGGAGACTGCGATGTCAAAGCATCGGTTGTACTCTTCCTTCTATTCATTTATATACATGACTACTGTTTGCTTCCATTATTGTGTTATGATGTTTATTTGATACGATATGTTTAGCCCTCTTTGACTGGCTAATAGCTATGAGTGAAACTATTATGTCATATGTTGTTCTTGTTCTTTTTTCCATGTGCAAGTATCTGAACATGACAACGAACGGATTGTGACTTGTCAAGGAAGGAGCGAGAGGCCACTACTTTTTCTGCAATGACAACAGCGTTGGATTCAAGGTTGGTCAATCTACCGAGTATTTTTTTTATTCATTAACTAGGAAGCAACACTTTAGCGTGTCCTTTTGTTACTAGACCCACCCTAGGGCTAGAGGGATCGTCTTTGTCCACAGAGAGGATTTATGAAGGTAAATCCTCTCTGCGGATAGAGATGATCCCTCTAGCCCTAGGGTGGGTCTAGTAACAAAAGGAAATGCTAAAGTGTTGCTTCCTAGTTAATGAATGAACAAAAGACATGGTAGATTGACCTACCTTGAATCTCGTTGTCGTCCTTGCAGAAAGAGTAGTGACCTCTCACTCCTGCCTTGACAAGTCACAATCCATTCGCTGTCACGTTCAGATACCTGCACATGGGACAAAGAAAAAGAACAACATATGACAGAATAGTTGCACTCATAACTATTAGCCAGTAAAAGAGGGCTAAACATATTGTATCAAATAAACATCATAAGACAATAGTGGAACCAAATAGTATTCATGTATATAAATGAATAGAAGGAAGAGTGCAACCGATGCTTTGACGTTGCAGTATCCTCCACCGGGGTTCAGGTGAAGCGCGTTTCAAATGTTCATCGGGGAATTGGGATAGGATGAAGGCATGGAATCAAGCTCTCTTAGAAGTCATCGACTCTAGCTTCCTCAACATAATTCCTTCTTAACCTGTCTTCTCTAGTAGCTTAGTTATAGTATGTATAATTCTCCCAGTTCAGCTAGCTAGTACTAAGAGAGATAGCTTCTTTTATAGAGGAAAAGGAGGAGGTTGGGATCCCTACAAAGGTGGGAGGGAGTCCTATCCTTTAAGAGATTTCCAAGGGAGGTGGAAACTACTAACTAAAGGAAGGATTTTGTGGTTGTTTCAGTTCAACCACTCCCAATGACTCATCCTCGAGGTGGTTGGAATGGAACCTCTGCCTCTATTTTTAAAAAACATTCCATAAACATCTTGGCGCGGGTGTCTAACTGGCACATAACGCCAACTAGTGCGGGCTCAGTGTTAAATTTCCTGGTCGACGCGAGGGTGTAACTAGCTACTTGTGTCAAGGCAAAAATAGGGATTTTTACAGCTCTACTCAGGAAAATGTCAACAAGAAGAATGTTACTTTCATCAAAAGGGATGCAAGGATGGTATTTTCTAGGCATAACACTGCTTATTGGTCACATAAATCACCCTCTAATGTGCGAGTTGGGGATTGCAGGGACAGTGACAAAATGCTGTGTAACAGAAGCCCCCTAAAGTATGAATTACGAGGGAGAGGGAGGGATGAAATGCTTTATGAGAACGCGTTCGAACCAAATACCGCTATTGGAAGACCCGCAATTACAAATATAACTGATATCTGTGATACATGAATCATGTGGCATGGGGGAAACCATCCATAATAGAGCATATAAAAACTGAGATTCGAGGTATGGACGCAGCCATCTAGTAGTAAGGATCAAAAAATAGACTCAGGTATGGCTGCAACCATCCAATCAAAAGAGTAATGCAATAAGTCATAATAATCCACAAAAATCCGCAGCCTGGATCTTATCAAACAAAACCCAGGGTCTTGCAATCCATCTCGACTCGATTAAGTACAATTTCGAGCATGAGAATATATGAGCTAAAGTCAAACATGCAGGAAAATCATCTGATTACCAGCTAATGATGAAAGCCTTTAATAGATGCGAGAGAAACCACCAATGATGACGATGGCCCTCAAGGTACAAAGGGTACAATCCAGGAAATGTGAACAATGATCTGATGTCGAACATCTGCAGAATTACTCAATCGGAGGCCAATGATGTGAACCTTGCATCAAATGCGAAAAACATGCCATTGGGGCATGCAGGATCTAAGGTACCAGAAGGGTTTCTCTAGATCAAATTCCCAGATAATGAGTTGAAGTCGACAGGAAGTGACCTGGTCGAAGGAGGGCCATAATGTTTCCCACATCATCGACACGAGACAGAGGAACATGATGAAAGTGAATCAGGACAAACAGGGAATCAGAGGAAGTTTGACAACTGCAAAGGCAAACTTCTCTTGAACATATCAGCATCACGACACTAGATTTTGAAGTATTTGACATCAAAGTATCTGAGGTAATGATGACGTGGAAAAGACCAGATGAGAGGTCAAAAGAGATTATCCAAACCCATGGAGGCAAACACGACGAAATGAGATGTCCCAAACCCGACACAAATGCAGATAAGTGCCATGTTCAAGAGCTTCCAACATAACTAAAACTTGGTTCCATTTCCCCCCACCATTTATGGCGAGTACCCCAAATTTTTTTTTTTTTTTTAAACAAGCTTGAAGGGGATAGCATATGCTTGCACTGCAAATTTGTCCTTCGGACAAATCCAAACTAGTACATTTTACAAGCCCTAGGAAGGATAAACTCGAATAACATCATGGTGACAAGTCCAATGTCATCAAGGTTTAACAAGTCTGACAAAGGGAGAACTCGACATCTTTTCCAGTTTAGAGAGTTTGAAAAGAAGGCAGAAAAGAAAACTCTAGTAGTACCTTTTCGTAGGTAGTATCATAGATCTGAAAAGGTAGAAAACTATCTCCGTGAGAGCCTCTTAGTCGCGATAGGCTAAGGCATTCCTCTTTCGTAAATAATCCATCCCAACCCGAAAAAGGGTTAAATGTATACTAGGTTGATATCATTTCGCAACCATTTAATGAGTTCAAAACGACAAGTATCTCGAAAATCTTTTCAATTTTAGAGAGTCAGAAAAGAGCTGAAAGATGACTCCACCTGGAGGAACGAGTGGTCTAAAGGGTAGCTACTGGTACCGGTAATGGTGGAACTTCTCAGAATAAGCAAAGGTCAAGAGGCTGGCTAACAAGACCACTCATCGCAGCGGTTCCTCAAGAATGGGTGAAACAACCAAGTGAGGGCGTATGATCGGCCAAGCAGATGGGGATGATGGAATGAGAAAACCAAGGTTAATCTGTAAAAATAGGCTAATAAAATGGCAATCATGAGAGGTAAAATAAGAATGGTTTCATTTTTACACAAGCTTGAAATTAGGAAACTCTACTTGAGGTTGGTTTCATTTTTGCACAAGCTTGAAACTTTGTAGAAAACTATGCTTGAAACCGGTTTCATTGTTACACAAGCTTGAAACGGAAACAAACTATGCTTGAAATAATTTGACATGCCCCCAGAATGGTGACTCAATTTGAGGTACATGCCCCCCAAGCTTCAGTCCATAGGAAAGGTAGATGGAGTGAAGGTTCAAATTACGAGATCAAGAGAAAGACACGACTGGGGTTTTATGAGATTGTATCAAAGACTCGAATTGAACAGGAACATGTTTCATTGTTTTAATGAGGTTGAAAAATTAAAAGAACTATCCTTGTGACCTAATTCATTTTTTAACGAGGTTGAAACAACAAACGAACTATCCTCATAAGGACCTTGTTTCATTTTTTAAGGAGCTTAACACAAGAAAATGAACTGTGCTCCGAAGACCTCGTCATATTGAATAAGAAGTCATGGCTTCCAAGAGGTTCTCATCTGATGGGAGAACAACAGCTCGGAAATTAGGACCCAATTCCCCCAGCACACGATGCACAATGGCACTATCATTGAATGAGGGCACGGGGAAGGTAGCCACATAATTAACCTGTGGCAGGGAATGTAAAACTGGCAGATAAATACCGAGAAGGGACAATGGTGGGACAACTGCCACATCAGGACCAAAGAATGAAAGCTGATCAATGGTCACGATCCGACCTTTGTGTGGAAAACAGATCACACAAAAGAGGGAGGAGACAAGCGCACCCATGGCATAAGCATAATCATACCCCAAGAGTAAATTTAAATCCAAGGGGCCTGGAACAACCATCATGTCTATATAGACGGTTTCCCCTCCCAAAGTAATAGGAAACTTCGGAAGGATCCCTAACGGTTGACTAGTTCCTCTGTTAAAAGCCAACAGATTCTGTGTAACATGCACAAGCGGTGGAGAACCAAAATATTTCCAAGTAGTTGAAGACAGAATACTAATAGACATGCCTTCATCTATAATGGTGCTAGGTACGACCATATCGAAGGCCTGTATCGTGATCTCAAAAGGCATATAAGAAGGAAGGCAATATCCTACAAATCGACTCCAATCGAAGGAAGCGACCAAACTACTTGGAGGGGGTACCATTGAACTGAGATGGTCATCCCATGGTGTTACCAGAGCAAGAGGAGCATCCTCCCGGACCTTAGATATGGGAGCAGGAAGAGCAACTTCTTGAGTCACAGGGACGAGAGGATCTTTCTCCAAGTTCTAGGAATTTGAAGAAACAAGAATAACGTGAGAGGGATGAGATCCACTCTCGACAAAAAAACCTGATGAACCACATGTAGGGTCAGATCAAACGATTCCATGACCAATGGTTGGTCAGGAATGGATTCATGATTTTGAATTTTCGGGGGAGCGGGATCGACCAAGAATGACTCTTGACCAATTGTTGAATCAACTAGCGGAGGAATCGAAGAAAGCTTCTGGTAACCAACCGGAAGGCAGGGCGTAGAAAAAGTATGGTTTTCCAACACTCTTGTGGCTTCATCCATGTATGGACAAAGGTGAATGGGATGATGCCCTTCACACAACCTACAGGGATTTGTGATCTTACCCTGTCTCTTACGAGTCTTATCAATACTAGTCGAAGATGTGCCACCAATATGACTTCTAGAAGCCAAAGGCAATGACGGATAACTGTTAGACCATACTTCAAGTACCTTGGGAATGCCAGGGCAATCTCGAAGAAGGTGGTCACCTTTGCACAAAATGCAAGGGAATTTGACTTTTCATGGAAGGTTTGATGGTTTATTAATGGAAGGTTTCTTAGGCGCAACAGCTGCAGCATTAGCCTCTCACTTATCTGAATTCTTCTTCTTTTTCTTCTTCTTCTTCTTCTTAGCCACTTGGTTACTGGAATCCAAAATTTCACCAGGCGAAGTAGAAGAGGAGGAAAAAGAAATAGGCGAAGAAGGGTAGAGGTCCACTTTAGATCAACATGATGCAGTTCAGGTGGAGGAGATGGTTGTATAGAGGGAGGAATACTCGAGACCACAGAGGTCGAGAATAACCAAACATGCAACCCAACGGTTAACCCAGGAAGGGACAATGTTGCCATATAAGGAGCACCAACATTCCCAAAAGCAGGAAAAGGACCAAGATTCCCTTCAAAGGGGATTCCTCGGTTGGTAAACTCTGGGAACGTTGCCATTGGAAACAACCTGAAAACAAAATGCTAAGGAAGATAACTTTAACCAGGAATATTTCGTGGGCAGTTAATTTTTTAAGACATTGAAACAAAACTCTGTCGTTTCATATTTTAAGAGTCGAGAAACGGGAAAAAGGTGAATCTATCACTTTCAGGTTGAAACAAGCGTGAAAGGACAAGCTCTCAAGGATCTTTTCACTTTTAGAGAGTCACGAAAATACCAAAATGACTACTTAGGAAATCTAGGCAAAAGGGTGAACCAAGTTTCCATGAACTACCATATACACCTTGGTGATCAAATGAAAGAGAAATGACCAAGGACTTGACGGACGTGCAAGTAGTCTCCCCGAATGCTGTGTTTGGTGTATCATGGTTACAGGGTGGCAGAATCGGCTTCCTATGGATAAAGAATTGCAACCTATGAGGGTCTCCCTTTATATACTTGATGGTACGGGGAGCAGAAGTCCGTGCTAGCGCTGTCTAATGCTAGAGGGCGTGCGACAACTGCTAGGTTTAAAGACTCCAGAACACGTATCTAGCCTATACCACTAGAAATATTTCATTAGGTTTCAATGTTTCCTTAGGTTCATTGAGTAAATTTTAAAGTTGATCTTGGATTATGTTCCAATTTTAGGTCGTATCAAATTTGGAGCTCAACTTCCTAAATTTAAGCTATATGAAAATGAACATCATTTCAATTCGATGAATGCTAGCAAGAAAAAGGATAGAAATATTTCAAACAAGCAAACAAGAAAATTATGCGAAGAAACTTCTAATGCCCTTAATGCAATCAAGCAAAAACAAAATTCCTTCCTAGATTGACAAATGCTAGTTTATGTAAAGGAACATTTCATTATCAATGCAACAAAATAATGCAGAGATATTTTTTGAATTTTTTCAATGAAATGAAGCACACAACATACCAACTCAATGGAAAACAAAATAAACACTAGTTTGAGTTTTGCGAATGTAAAGATTTGAAATTTAATGACTCAGCCAAAACGAAACAGACACAAAAACATGCAAGCTAATGAAGCAAACTTTCAATCACAAAAGAGAGTTTCCCAAAGTGACGCACATTAGCCAAGTAATCAATGCTCAAATTGTTGAAGAAGAAGGACCAATCGAAAACGAAAAGACCGTTCAATCAACAAGACAAAAGGATCAAGAAAAACTCAGTCTAAAGACCCAAAACAAGACTGACAACAATCAAAGAAACTTGTTCTCGGACAGAAGGCTTGGTGTGCAAGAACACTTAGAAACCCTAAGGTATTAAATTAAAATGAAGGAAAATGGACAAACGACTGAGGGAAACAAGTCTGTAGTAGTCAACATAGTCTCAAAGGCTTAAAACACATCAAAAATAACCCAGAAGCAAGAAAAAATGACCAAAACACTCATTAAGCAGGTCAAACCAAAACCTACAGGGGTTGGCGCAACTGTAATGTTGTAATCTGCGCCATACAGGGGTTGGCGCAAGTGCTAAAAGAGCAACCTGCGCCAATTGGTGTGACTATCCAGACAAAAAATGCACCAATATTGATACCTATGGGAAAAAGAGGAAAAACCTTAACCTAATGAGCAGAGGTCAACATTGACACTCTAGAGCTAAACAGAGGATGGAAACTCAACAAAAAAACCAGAAAAAGACAGATAACTAAACTAATAATCGAAACTGACCCAACAGGATGAAACGAAAAACTTGCACTGATCCCCAATTTGTTATGAAGGTAAATCCTCTCTGCGGATAGAGACGATCCCTCTAGCCCTAGGGTGGGTCTAGTAACAAAAGGACACGCTAAAGTGTTTCTTCCTAGTTAATGAATGAACAAAAGATACGATAGATTGACCTACCTTGAATCCAATGCTATTGTCGTTGCAGAAAGAGTAGTGGCCTCTCTCTCCTGCCTTGACAAGTCACAATCCGTTCGCTGTCACGTTCAAATACCTGCACATGGGACAAAGAACAAGAACAACATATGACAGAATAGTTTCACTCATAACTATTATCTAGTCAAAGAGAGCTAAACATATCGTATCAAATAAACATCATAACAAAATAGTGGAAGCAAACAGTAGTCATGTATATAAATGAATAGAAGGAAGAGTGCAACCGATGCTTTGACGTCGCAGTCTCCTCCAGCGGGGTTCAAGCGAAGCGCGTTTCAAATGTTTGTCGGGGAATTGGGACGGGATGAAGGCATGGATTCAAGCTCTCTTAGAAGTCATCGACTCAAGCTTCCTCAACGTAATTCCTTCTTAACCTATCTTCTCTTGTAGCTTAGCTATAGTATGTATAATTCTTCAGCTAGCTAGTAATAAGAGAGATAGCTTCTTTTATAGAGGAAAAGGAGGAGGTTGGGATCCCTACAAAGGTGGGAGGGAGTCTTATCCTTTAGGAGAGTTCCAAGGGAGGTGGAAACTAATAACTAAAGGAAGGAGTCCGTGGTTGTTTCAGTTCAACAACTCCCAATGACTCATCCTCGAGGTGGTTGGAATGGAACCTCTACCTCTATTTTTAAAAAACATTCACTAAACAGCTTGGCGTGGGTATCTAACTGGCACAGAGTTCCAACTGGCACGGGCTTAGTGTTAATTTTCCCGATTGGCGCGAGGGTGTAACTGGCTACTCGCGCCAAGGAAAAAATAGGGATTTTTACAGCTCTGCTCAGGAAAATGTCAACAAGAAAAATTTTACTTTCATCAAAAGGGATGCAAGGATGGTATTTTCTCGGCATGACATTGCTTATTGGTCACATAAATGACCCTCCAATGTGCG
This sequence comes from Pinus albicaulis, assembly GCA_034641835.2. NCBI lineage: Eukaryota > Viridiplantae > Streptophyta > Pinopsida > Pinales > Pinaceae > Pinus > Pinus albicaulis. The sequence goes on along the minus strand of CM076583.1, from coordinate 26,480,998 downwards.
AGTTGGGGATTGTAGGATAGTGACAAAATGTTGTGTAACAGGGTGCACTAGGGTAGAGAGATACATGCAAAGGGTGTACATTAGGGAAGTACACCAAATCGACCTTTCATGATATGGACAATCAAATGCAAGTGATCCTTGAAAGAGTTCACTGAGATTTCTATGGACCGTTCTTGGAAACCTCCATGGAAAAGCACAAGTATTATGTGATATTTGTTGATGATTTATCACATAAGTGCTGGATATTATTCATGTAGAATAAAGACCAGAAATTCTCAAAATTTTGTGAGTTTAAAGAACTTGTTGAGAATGACACATGAAGGAAAGTGAAGGCTCTCAGGAGTGATAACAATGGATAAAATGTGTCGAATTAGTTCAATAACTTCTGTGCATCAGAAGGAAGTTGACGAGAGTTAATATCATCCCATAACCCATAGCAAAATGGGGTTGCCGAAATAAATCATATAAGTATTGTGGGATATGCATGAGCGATGTTACATGATCAGGGCCTACCATTTCAGCTTGTGAGGCTATCTAGATGAGGAAGATCCCTTTTTGGATTATTTGGTCAGCATATGGATCCTACAGTGATTTACTGTGAAAATAAGAGTTGTATCAAACTCTTTGAGAATCCAGTTTTTCATGATCGGTCCAAGCATATCAACATCCGGTGCCACCATCTATGAGATTGTTTGTAGAGGTAGATTATGATGCTATAGTACATTCCTACATAGGCAAAAGATGAAAATATGTTGACTAAAGCATTTCCAAGAGGAAAATTCGAGCTCCACAGAGGTAAGATTAGGGTATATGATAATACCTTTCTTGCTGAGATGGAGTGTTGAAAATGGCACTAAGAAAATTTCTAATTTAACTTTCCCTTGAATTAAATTAGAAGAAAATTGTAATTCCACATCACATGACAACTTGTACAATTTAAATAAGTTAGTTTAACTTATTTGGTTTAGTTAATTCGCTTTGAGGGTCTAACTTGATTCATGTAGAGTAGTTCCTACTTTATAGGAGCCCTGGTTGAGTTTATTTTGAGTTGTAATTAATTAATTCAATTTATCTAAGTTAAATTCAGTTAAACTAGTTCCAACTAATGGATCAACTAGTAGGAGGTCTAGCAGTGGAGAGAAACTTCAGTGTTCACCCAGTGAACTGATGATTCAACCATAAATACCTCATGCATGTGTGATATGAGAGTTACCTAGTTGAGATTGGAGTTTAAGGATAGTGTACTATCAATTGAATAGTTATCCGAATTTTACAGGTGGTGCATGTAGTTAGAAAAATGCCTATGATGTATTGCATATTTGTGGATGAGGAATTTCCCTAAATAATAGGGGATAATTCCCAAGGAAATAATGCAAGGAAATAGGGACTTGGGCAAGCCAAAATTTGGTTAAGTATTGGCCTAGACTTGTCTTGGAAGAAATGAGATAGATAGAGATAGTGCATAGGTTTCTTGGGCTTGAGAAAAGCATTGTAATCTTCTCACATTTTTTAACTGATGAAATATATAGATATGAGGGGCTTTAACTGTGGCTTTCCCTTGGAAATCATTGTGTAATGTGTTTATTGAATTATTTCTCTTGTATGCTTCATAATTTCATGATCGTTTAATTGTTTTCGTAGTTGCTAGAGTATATTCTACTCTATTGTCTTATTAAATTAAAATTAGGAGTTTGAATCTACAAAGAATTTTTACAAAATGATTCTCCATAAAATAATATTGACAAATTTCAACACATATATAAACTAGCATGATAATACTAATAATAACATCATCATATTTAATCAAATCAACTAAAATTTAAATGTGTGATTACCAAATCAAAAGATTTCACGAATACCATTTTTCTAAGGTAAATTTTTTGATTTTCCATGAACTTGGGTCTAGGTTAGAGTCTTAAATCACTTACGCTACCAAGGCAAGAATCTCAACCATAAAATACTTTTCACAACAAAAATATAAAGCAATAGATCACACATGCACAAATATACACAGTTTTTATAAAAAATGTACAATAATGTACAATCACCAATCTTCGTTATATTAAACCAAATATGAATAATAAAACAATTTATGGTATACAAGATACAATGACAAACTTGGTTGCAACTCCTTTGTTATATTTTGTCCTGTCGGTCCTTCGCACCCCAACTGCTCACTAGTAGTGCCTTATTCCATCAAGGCCACTACACATCGAGACTCCAGGAGGTGTTGACCCTTAACACTATTGCAAGTCCATCTGTAGAGTGTACACAGGCTGATCCAATCTTTTCTTTGGGTATTCCTAATTCCTAAGCTCGAATTGCAAGGCTAGCAAAAAATTTAGTCCACTAAAGTGTTGCACTTCAGCACCAAACTTCACCCAAACTTTAGTTGCTCTTTGTCTCGTCAAGATAGCATTTATAGGGCTACTTTTGGTAGGCAACACACTGCCCTCCACGAGATCAATGGTGCCCAATACTACCCTGTCGATTATGCTCCTAGGAATTCACTTCACTTCCACAAAATTTCCTCCACACGACACTAACAGGCTGCTACAATCATGATCCAATTCTAGTCAACACTTTGACCCAAAAAACCTCAAAAAAAACATTTTTGTCCTGCTATTTACACTGCTTCTCTTACAATTTTGGTCAGGGCACACAATGAAACCCTTAACCCTCCACACATTAAAAAACAAATCCCTTCTATGGTTTCGGTCCACCTTGGAGAGACTTCCCTTATGCCATATTGTCCCTTATAGACCATGTCCACCTTAGCTCTTCCCTTGAATAGCCTCCAACTGCTTGCTATGGTTGTGGCCTAGCACAACAACTAGCAATAGCTACGACCACCTCCAAAAATGTGCCCAATTAGCTCCCTCACAACCTTGTTTTGTCCCTCAGCTCTTCAGCCTTGTAGCCCAACAATTTGGCCCTTGAACATCCCTTACTCAAACCTATTTTAACCATAAAACATTCCCTCAACCCAATCTTCCCTCAACCCAATCTACACTCTTACCTAGAACTCAACCTCGAAATTGTAGACTTATCAACGTTGTCCTTGACCCTTTCTAGTTGTGAGTAGGCATCCGAATTTCAAAGATCTCTTGGAGGATATGTTGCTCACAAAATGGATGCCTAAACCACACCATATCACCCTTATTTTATAGCCTAAAGAGGGGCTTCAAAGAATTTATGAAGATACCCATCCATTGGAGTACTTTACATCAAGATTACATGACTTGGAAACCAATAATTAATTGTCAACTTCAAAATCTCATCTCTCTAACGACAACTAAGAATTAGATGATTCTCATTGTGTTAGAATTGTCTTACCGAGAAATATCATCCTCATCCATCACCTACCACAAATCCCTAATGGTTTTTTCCCATACATCAATGGGTGAAAAACCCCACAATTGGGTTCCAAGCCCACAAGCTGCCCTTATGGTGCTTTTCCTTCCAAACCCTGAAACCTAGGGCTTGAAGTACCTCCCAAGATACACAAATCAACACTCCCTCTTAGCCAAGGAGGTACCTCCAAAACTAGGAGGCAACTCATCATCGTCATCACTGCTCGCAACACTTACCCAACTCCTGGTGCTCACAATCACATCAATCCTTGTATGGTGTACTACACGCTTCTTGGAAGTGTCACTGTCACTGGAAGCATCCTTCTTCTTATTATTTTCCTGTAACACTTTTCATTCCTTCCATGATTCATTCTTAGTATATGTGGAAGCACCCTTGCTCCCCAAAGTTCACATGCTCTTCTTGTGATGTAGAGTTTCCCTTTGAACCCGTAAGCTCCCACTAGAATTTGACTTCCTCTGAGCCTCTAGAACCTTGAAATTCTTTGAAAAGTGTACCTTCTCCTCTGAAGCTTGCACCTGCACTAGAACCTACTTCTCTAGAACTTGCACCTATCCCTGCTTCTTTCCATGATCCTTAGGCTTGCCTATCAACCTATAGAGACCATGCTATATAACTCCAAGTACAATCCCATGGAACTTAGAGCCTCTAGGCCTGAGTCTTTCCTTCCCATTCTGGAACAAGACATTAAACCCCTTCCTCTCCATCATCAAGATATAAATCACACTATATCTGAGTCCTGGTATAAACAATACATCCTAGACCCGCATCATACGTCTTCTCTCCATCCTGAATGGAACCATACCCGATCCTCAGATCTCCAATTGATTCTTGTTTCCCAACACCATGTGCAAATTCGAGTCCCATTCAGCTAGAGTCTAAAAAACCTCTTATGACCCTGCCATATGCTTTGTCGCACCACTTTCCATGTACCATCCATCCTCTCTAATAGTAGCCTGCGAAAAATGAGAAATCATAGAAAATTCCTCCTATTCCAATTTCCTGGATAGATCATTTATCTCTGCTGAAGTGGCAACACTAGTGACCTACTTTAATTTTCTCTTCTCATCATCTCTTTTCTTGATCGGACGTCTCAATGAAAAATGACCCATCTTGCCACAGTTGAAACACTTGACTTTACTCAAGTACTTCTTCAGCTTACTCTTCACTCGCGCTGCAAGTGCCACATCCTCATCTACCTTCCTCGATGGATGAAGATGCTCATCTTTCAACTCTTCATGAATGAAGTCGTCCCACATTCTATTCTAGTCTAACAATTTCTCCCTAGCAGCGATTCCTTTGATGAAGGGCTTCCATTCCTTGGTGAAGCATTTCAAGGAAATCCTTACCATATCTCCATTTGAAATTTGGAAACTGACAAAAACAATCTCATCTTGAACCTGAGACAACCTCGTAAGATAAGAAGTCACTTATTCACCATTTATCATCTTGGTGGAATTCAACTTATCCTCCAATACTAGTACCCGGTTCTCGTTCTTGTTCTGGAACAAATTATAAATAGCCATCCACATCCCAGTGCATTATTCTTCCCAAAAAAATGAGGTATTAAGGAATCCTTCACACCATCAAGGATGATCAACCTCGACTTCATTTCCAAATCTTCCCACATTTCCAGCTCCTTAAGGGCGGTTGGCTTCTTGATCTCTTTCTCAACGACATCCCAAATCCTGTTGACATGCAAGACCAAATTGATCCTTTACTTCCAAGGAGTATAGTTGGACAACCCTTAAAAATTGTCCTCATACCAAATACCTACCCGCAACTTCGAAACTGTAGTGACTCCTTCACTCACAATGTGACCAACTCCCTCTCACGTTGTATTTGGTTGTGAAACTCTGATTTACTAACTTCCAAAGTAGCTCATACACACTCTAATACCATGTTTAATTTCCACAACCTTGGGTCTAGGTTAGAGTCTTAAATGAATAACACTACCAAACCAAAAATATCAACCAAAAACCACTTTCCATAATGGAAATATAAAGCAGTAAATCACACATGCACAAATATGCATAGTTTTTAAACAAATTGTACAATAATGTACAATAAAAAATATTTGTTATATTAAACCAAATATGAATAATACAGCAATGGTATACAAGATACAATGGAAAACGTTGTTGCAACTGCTTTGTTGTATCTTGTTCTGTCATTCCTTCACACCCGAGCTACTCACTAGTGGTGCCTTTTTCCATCAAGGCCACTACACATCGAGACTCTAGGAGGGCTGCCACCTGACACTATTACAATTCCATCTATAGAGTGTACACAGGATAATCCAATATTCTTTCTGGGTAGGCATAATTCCCGAGTTCCAATTGCGAGGCTAGAAACAACTTTAGTCCATCAAAGTGCTGCACTTCGGCACCAAACTTCACCCAACCTTCAACTACTCTTTGTCTCATCAAGATATATTTTCTAGGGATACTTTGGGTAGCCAACACACTTCTTCCCACTAGATCAATGGTACCCAATACTACATTGTCGATTCTACTCCTAGGAAGACACTTCACCACCACGAAATGTCCTACACATGGCAACAACAGAATGCTATAATCACAATCCAATTTTGGTCAACACTTTGACCCAAGAAACCTCCACAAAAACATTTTTGTCCTAATGTTTTCACTACTTCTCCTACAATTCTAGTTGGGGCAAAAAATACAACCCTTAACCCTCCACGAAGTCAACAAACTAGGCACTTCTATGGTTGCATTCCACCTTGGAGAGACTCCCCTTATGCCACATTTTCCCTTACAGGCCTTGTCCACCCAAACACTTCCCTTTAAAAACCTCCAACTTCTTGCTATTTCCTGCGGCCTAGAACAATAGCTAGCTGTAGTTGCGCCCCCCTTCAAAAATGTGCCCAAAGAACTCCCTCACAACCCTATTTTATCCATTAGCTATTAGGCCTTGTAGCTCAACAATCTGGTCCTTGAACAACCCTTACTCAGACCTGTTTTGAAAATAAAATAGTCCCTCAACCCAATTCACACTCCTACCCAGAACGCAGCCTCCAAATTGCAGACTTATCCACACTGTCCTTGACCCTTTCTAGCTGCGGCAGGGAATCTGAATCTAAGAGCTCTCTTGGAGGATATGTTGCTCACAAAATGGATGCCTAAACAACTCCATATTTCCCTCCTTTTATAGCCTAAAGAGGGGCTTCAACTAATTTATGAAGAGGCTCATCCATTGGAGTAATTTACATCAAGCCTACATGACTTGACAAACAATAATTAATTTTCAACTTCAAATTGTCATTTCTCTCTAATGACAACTTAGAATCAAATGATTCTCATTGTGTTAGAATCATCTCGCCAAGCACTATCATCCTCATCCAGCACATGTCACAAACCCATCATGGTTTTTTCCCAAACATCGATGGGTGAAAAACCCCACACTTGTGTTCCAAGCCCACAAGCTTCCCTTGTGGTGCTTTTCCCTCCAAACCCCGAACCCTAGGGCTTGGAGTACCTCCCCAGCCACACAAATAAAAAAAATTAACAACACCCATCCAAAGATAGTAATACATAATAATTTTCCATAAAAATAAGTTGATAATTTTCAATATATACATAAAGTAAAAAGATAATAATGATAATATCAACATCATTTTAATCAAATCAACTAAAAGTAAATGTATGATTACAAATTCAAATTGTTTCATAGATATCATTATTCTAAGTTAAATTCACAACATTCGTCTAAAAATAAGAATCTCATCACACATAATAATTCTTCATCGAAAAAATGTCGATGATTTTCAATGTGTTCATAATTTAACAAGATAGTACCGACATTACCTATAAAATTTTGAAAAAAAATCAATATTACATGTTAGTATTAATTCCATAACACTGCATATTTTTGTCACAATGAAAACAATAAATGAGTTAGCAAATAATAACATCTAATGGTACTAAAAAATAAAATGGAAATATGGTTTAAGATATATTGGAGATCGAACTAAGATTACACTTGTAATTCACATTAAGTAATAGAAGCAATTTTTAATGCATATGAAATAGGTACAAATTGTTCTTCATATCAAATTGTGAATATATTTTATAATGTCCATGTACCATTGGTAAATTAAGAGTTATTATAAGCTTTAGTTCAAACTACAATTATCATATTAGAAATATAATAAACTTTAAGAAAAAAAGAATGTCACATGAAAAAGTAAATTCACCATAATTTATTATGGTGAATAATAAATTCACCATAATATAATAAATTATGGTGAATTTATTATATTAGAAATATAATAAATTACATGAAAAAGTAAATTGTTTTTTATAAGTCACATATAATATGAATACGAATGTCACATGAAATATTTAATTGATTTTAATGCATGTACTTTTCACTATGATATAATGGATCCTAATGTTCATTCAAGAACAAATCCTAGAAAATAATTACTTCATTATATTCATTGTCACACTAAATCCATTATACCTAGTGACGATTTGATTCCATTTTATTTGTTTTAAACTCTCTAAATTATAATGTAAAAAAGAAGTAAAATCTTGATTTCAATTTAGCTCTAAATCCAATAGATTTTGAACTTCCTAAACCATAATTTTTTAAAAAATATTTTGATATTATTATTAGTTTAGCACTAAATGAAATATATGTAGTGATCTAAGTGGAGGGATTTCAACCAGACTAGGTTTAGGTGGAGTGAAGGGTAAGGTAAGGTGGGAATTCTAAAAAACTTGCTTTGGAAGGAAAAATATCCCTTGTCTGCTAGTGGTGGTCAGGATTTAAAGACATGAAAATAGAATTTGAAAGGTGTCAACAAGAATTAAAAATGCTCAAGTTCATTACCTCTATACCTCTAGAGAGTGGGTTCATATTATATATTAGATTATTGTGGTCTAGTTTAAAATTGGGTTAGATGGAATTTTTAACATTGTAATATGAAAAATAATGTCAAAAACAAAATATTTCTAGAACTACTGGGTTTGTTAGCATTAGAAAAAGTTTAGTAATATTTTTTTTTTAAAAAAAATTCATTTATTTAAAAAAAATATTTCTAGAGTTATCAGGTTTGTTAGCACTAGAAGAAAGTTTAGTACAAACTTTTTTATTTTATTTATAAAAAAAATCCATTTATATAGTTTATATCGTCACCGGTTTTCAACAAAATTATTGGATTTCATTCATTGTAGTCAAAATCCAATTCCAACTCACGACCTCAAGTTCAAACACCAAACCACATCATTCCAAAAATAGCAAGAAGTAACATCATCAATAAAATGTATAAAAAAATGTATCTTTCATTTGCAATATGATCATTAAAACTCAATAAAAAGGGCAACCAAATCAGAAGGTCATAACAAAAATCAATATAAATAAGAGATCATCATAAAAATATAGCAACCAACTTAAATATAGAACTCCTATTGGAACAGGGTCTCCTAACAAGCTACGAAACTGGTCCATTTTGACTAGTTTTGATTATATTTAGCCTAGTGGAGGGGTTTTGGGGTGGGTCAAAGCCCCGAACGCATTGTAATGGGTCAAAGGGTAAACTAGCGGTCCGAAAACCATGGGTTGCGGACCATAGGAAATTCAAGGCTAGATTGTCATAAATAGAGATGCATTTTGTATGGTAAAGTATAAGAAATGATGAGCTATTGATGTGAATTGTGATTTAAGCTATCTGTTTGGGTTTTGGGGAACAGAACCCTGCTGGCTATGTGCGCGGAGATCCAAGTCCAGCTATGTGCGGACCCTACTACTGTGTGCGCAGGTTGGGAAGGGAATTGTAAGGAAGAATTGATGAATGAATGAATGCGAAATATTTTTAGAGAACTAAATCTATGAGTACTGTTATGTGAATTACTGATAATTGTTGTATTGTGTGTTTTCTGTCCTTAAGCTGCGAAAGATCTGTATACTGTGTTCTTGGATCTAGATCTGTTATGTTCTATTTATGTACTGTTGTGTTGATATAATAACAAGCATATAACTATAAATCTAGTGCACGTGGATGCGAATAGAGACTTAATTAACCCTGCGCAGAACAAGGTAATTAGCGATTACAGGACCTAGTGCAGCTTTGCTTGCTTTACCCATCCTTTCTCAGGGTGCAGAAACTTGATTCCAGCACCCACCCATACTACTTCGGGTGAGACTTTGGCCTGCGCAAGCCAGTCACTGCCAAAAGGGCCAGTAGTATAGGGGTTTGTTGGCAAACCTTGCACACCAAACCTAGGTCAAGATCTCTCGAGCCAACAAATGGTTCCGTTGTCGGGACTGGAAGAATTCTGAGAGAGGAATTGGGTAATGACAAGAGAATACTGGAAGCCTGAAAGAAAATATATCGAAGACTGGTTCAAAAGATAGATCCAGTAGTTCGCAGTAAAAGAAAACCGCAGTGAAAAGTTAACGACGGAAAGGTGGAAAAATAGGTACATTCTTACTAAAATCTACGAAATATTCTTTGTAACCTTTGTGATTAAACTCCAGGAGTGGCTGGCCAGGCTTGTGGAATTCTAGAAGTGCTGGAAGGACAAGCTAGTCACTCAGTGGACTCCAGAGCTGCTCGAGCAACTAGAAAGAACTGATAATACTATCACGCGTACGGTGGATCACTGGGTGGATAGTGTGCTGGGAGGATTTGTGACAAAATTTTCCATTAATTAGTTTGTATCATACTCTAAGGGCGAACGACAATCCTTCAAATGGTTCTGGGGAAAATTTCTGAGGATTTTACCGTTGTTGATCAAGAAATTACTGTGCGAAAAGAGTATTATGTGTAGTCATACTGATTCAATAACCTCTGATCTAGACGGGAGCACAACATGCAGTGGTAAATACTATTGGACCAACCTTGACGGAGGGAGATCCACCTACAATCGGTTGCAGGAATCAGCTGAGCAAGATCCCCTAGCCACATCGCCACCTAGGCCGCACAAAGGTAAGAATTCACCTATACCGCCACCCTCCCTAGACAGTGATATGGCTGCGCATCTGAAACTACCTACCTTCACGGGGGGTAGGAGATGAGGATATGGACCAGTTTTGGTTCGTTGCAGAATTTGTATGTACTGCACAAAATATGGCGAGTGATATGGTAAAAAGGGTGCAACTGTCGTTGGCCTTCGAGGACAAGGCCCTAGACTGGTATATGTGGTATATTGCCCAGAATGGGGGCGCATCTATTCAAGATATCAAGAACGCTTTGAAGCACCAGATCAGGAAGCCGAAATATTATTCCCAGTTGGTATTAGAAGTAAAAGACTTCAAACAAGGTGCATCTGAGTCAGTATGGGAGGTTGATCAGCGATTGAAGAAAGCAATCAGGGAAGGAGGATTCAAATATGATGATAGACAACATACAGAATGGTTCATCGCTATGTGGTTACCTCACCTGCGCACGCCAATGAGTCATTAGACCTTTGAGTTGCAGGAGAAGGATATGGAAGTCACTATGAAACTAGAGGTTGCCCCCCCGAGAGGATACGTCCGCAGGGGTACAACAAATCCAGGAACAACTTGGGGATATGCATATGGAGATACAGAACCTGCAAAAAGAGCGAGGAAAGGAATTTTGTGCAGATCTCTGGTGCATACGATGCCGGGTGTCTGGCCATATGAAGGATCAGTGCCCTCTATTGACGGATTGCATGCAAGCAGGAGGACCAAGTCTGGTACGCCCAGGGGCAAGTAGGGAACCTGTCCTATTATGGCCACGTTCAAGCGGACCTGCACTATGGTGTGATGATTGTCATGTAGCAAGACTGCATGATATGAACCATTACCCTCGGCTAGGTGCGTATGTCTTAGAACTAAAGCAACAATGGTGCCGATTCTGCCAATCAGTGGGACATGATGAGCAGAACTATCATACTTATGACTTAATGATGGATCGGGGAACTTATATAGGGTACAATAGGACCTTGCATCGCCAAGACTTTCTGCGTACTTTGGAGGATCACCATCCCGAGGCAAAGGAGGTCGAGGAGGAAGTGCAGGATGAGGATGTGGGCAACTAGTTTGTTATAACTATGGGGAAATAGGGCACTTTTCCAAAGAATGCCCAAATCCCACCAGGCCATCATGAAAATATTGTAGGCAGTTGGACCATGAGGTAGAGGACTGTCCAATTTTAATAGCTAGGATGCAGGAAAACCAGCCCACCCCTACGCAAAACGTACAAAGAGTTAAATCCGAGCTAAGAAGGGCAGATCCCTATGTAAAATTCATGACACACAGTGGGATGGTCACCCAAGGAGAAAAAGAGGCGCTTGCCTCCCGGGAAGGAGTGCCTTTCAAAGAACAAACACCACTAACAAACACCACGCAACCGCCAATGCAACCTTAGATAGAGGAAGGGGTTTAGCCCTTTTTAAAGGCATGTTTGAAGTTGCTGCGAAATCCGCAGGTTGTAGGAAATCTCCAAGCACTACTAAATACCTGTGTAGTTCAGACCAATTTGATCCCTGAAACCAAGGATCTACACAAACTATACCGCTATAAGAAGCGCACCGGAAGAGAGATGTGATTGACTACGCAGATTGGTGACTACGAGATGGATCAAGTTATCTTAGATCTGGGGTTAGATGCGAATGTATTACCAAAGAAAACATAGCAACGAATGGGAGAACCTAAATTAGAATGGTCCACCATCCAGCTGCGAATGGCCAATCAACAAAAAATCATCCCTCTAGGGAGGTTACCAAAAGTCATGGTTGACATTGCAGGGGTAAGGGTCCTAGCTGACTTTGAAGTCATAGAAATTGTGGAAGATGCGGATCCCTACCCTGTGCTCCTTGGACTAGACTGGGAAATTGACATTGAGGGTGTCATCAATCTCAAGAAGCGCAACATGGTGTTTGAAAGCAAAGGTACGCGTGTCATAGTACCACTAGATCCCACAAAAGGTGCACGGTATACAGAGCCAGCCTATGAGGAGGAGGAATTAGATCACATTTATAAATTAACTGTGCAGGATGAACGAATTCTCTGCTGGGAAAAGGACAATGAATGTTTTTCTGACTCTGATGAGGAGCTGGAAAATTGGCAAGGCCATTTGCACGAAGTTTCGATGCTCCGATGTCTCCAGACCCTCAAGAATTTTCGGCACATCTCGACCATGGAAAGCAACCTGCCCTGCCAGGAGGATGAAAATGATAGTCAGGAGACGGTTGAACCTAAGATTCCCATGGAACGCAGGCTAGGGGCACTATCACTAACATTTCATGGAGCACCTATGCAAGGACTGGTATTCTTTGCTCAAGAGAAGTATTGGAGAAGGGTGATCCTGCGCATAGGGACCCCAGTTGCCAGATGGACTCTGAGGTCAGTCGACCTACGCGGGCACTTTCTGACATACAACACTCAAGGGTGTGATCAAGCCTTGCACAGACAGGCTTTCCAGGGTACTGCTGACCTAGGCATGCATCGGGTTATGGCCCTGCCCGGACCCACGTGTAATTTGAAGAATTTTAGAATGCCTCAAGTAATAAATGACACGAGGACGTGTGACGCAGCTCTCTGGTGCAAGGACGTTCCAACCAAGGGCGAAGCGCATGGCTCGAAAATACTGATGGCCAACTTGCAGACACACCTCACGTTGACCTTCATTCAGGGTACGCGAGCGACATACAGGCGTCATCCATGGTCTGACATTCCGTGTAAACGACCTCAGGCACGTAGGACGACTGTCAGCACATCCCGATTTAATAAAAAAGGGATCTTACAAGTACACACAATCAGTGGCAGATCATCAATGCAGCCATTTATGGTAAGATTGATCTACCTAATCGATGGTCAGTCTCATGAATGGGCTACTCCACCATTAAATAGCTCTGGACGGTGTGCAGATGGCTGGATAATTACACACCAGGCTATTTATTCACCCTACAACATGATCCTGCTATCTGCGTACTTTTTGTGCTCATTAACATTCTATGGGTTGCCCACTTTAGTGTTGATAGGATGGACCCAACCAAAGAGCCTAGGAATGCTGAGTGCAGCCACAGGGGTGAGAACTAGCTCCTGGAAGAATGGATTGTCTACGAACCATGCATAGACGGAACGCTGCGATAGAGGGACATGCTACGGCTTCTCCACAACTCCAGAATACCACCCAACAGAAGCAATGTGTGTTCACTCCCTCGCATTTCCCTAGTCAACACCTACGATCCAACTACTGGGGACATCCGACTAGATTTAGTGCAACTATCTCGCACAGAGCTACAAGGATTGTACACCAAAGTGTTGCGCAAAGTTCACCACCATGATCAGGCCATGAAATAGTAGTATGACATACCTCTTGAAGTACGGGACCAGCGGATTGCAGTGGTCACGAATGCAACGTGTATTATCTAGGAGCTGCTGACGTAGGGCGCACAATTGGTCAAAACAGCTACACAATTATGGACGACAGTGCGACACCATTCCACGCTTCAACATATCTAGACGGAATTACAACAGACGAAAGATGCTCTGGACCAAGTCGGAGCCTCCTCACCCTCCACCGTCTCCTCGCAACATTTAGCCATCTTGGACAGGATTGATAACCTTCGCCACAAGAAGCATGTCATTCGAAAACAATTGCAACCATGTGTTGACACCGCACTGCAGCTTGCCGAAGATGCCCAGTCTGCCATTGCGTGCCTCCACAGGCTGTTGGAACGGGTCACTGCATCTCCAAATGGCCCTGCCTCCTTGACACTGGTCAACATTGCACAACGAGCTATGGCCAAGAGTAAGGAATTGCTCCCACTGCTCCTCCGCACTCTAGCTACCTTGCACGCACAAATCGAAGCCGCACCACTATAGTGACTCGGGACGAGTCACAAGATTGTGTTGGGGGACTGTTGGAATGGGGTCTCCTAACAAGCTACGAAACTGGTCCATTTTGAATATTTTTTATTATATTTAGCCTAGCAGAGGGGTTTTTGGGTGGGTCAAAGCCCTGAACGCATTGTAATGGGTCAAAGGGTAAACTAGGGGTCCGAAAACCATGGGTTGCAAACCATTGGAAAGTTGAGGCTAGATTGTTATAAATAGAGATGCATTTTGTATGGTAAAGGATAAGAAATGATGAGCTATTGATGCAAATTGTGATTTAAGCTATTTGTTTGGGTTTTGGGGAACAGACTCCTGCTGGCTGTGTGCACAGAGATCCAAGTCCAGCTGTGTGCGGACCCTGCTACTGTTTGTGCAGGTTGGGAAGGGAATTGTAAGGAAGAATTGATGAATTAATGAATGCAAAATATTGTTCGAGAACTGAATCTGTGAGTATTGTTATGTGAATTACTGATAATTGTTGTATTGTGTGTTTTTTGTCCTTAAGCTGCGAAAGATCTATATACTATGTTCTTGGATCTAGATCTGTTATGTTCTATTTATGTACTGCTGTGTTGATATAATAACAAGCATATAACTATAGATCTAGTGCACGTGGATACAAATAGAGACTTAATTAACCCTGCACAAAACAAGGTAATTGGGGATTACAGGACCTAGTGCAGCTTTGCTTGCTTTACCCATCCTTTCTCAGGGTGTAGAAACCTAGTTCCAACACCCACCCATACTACTTTGGGTGAGACCTTGACTTGCGCAAGCCGATCACTACCGAAAGGGCCAGTGGTATAGGGGTTTGTTGGCAAACCTTACACACCGAACTTGGGTCATGACCCCTCGAGCCAACAACTCCAAATTAATACATAGAAACCAATATTAGGATCTAAAATAATAACAGTTAGCAATTTCAATGTTTGAGTGAGCTTGTTGTTAGCAAAGTATATCATTAGGAAGTTATTGTTAGCAAAACATCTACCCAACAAGTTATTAGAGAATCCAAGTTTCAATTTATTCGTATAGACCCTATACTAAGTGGACCTACTAATTATACCTATGACCTTTGTTTATGGATTTTCTACTAGACCACAAGTTCATTACACCCATAACACTCTTCCTATAGATATTCTCACCAAATTGTGGAAAACATTTTAATTTGATACATAAGAGCTTCACTATTTTGGGATCTTATAATTTTTTTTTCTCAAACTATCTCTCCATTCCTTGGTCCAACTAATCCTTCATTTTTAGATTCCTCCATAACTAAAAAAAATTAATTCACATTTTTTTTTAAAATTGAATGATCCAGGTGGATATTGGTGGCCACCTGCCTATTCCACTTGGACCCCCACCATTGTTTCTTCTAGTTTTTCAGTTTCCTTAATTGTAGCAACGTTTAATATTTTTGAAATTTTTTCGAGTCCTCAACTTCCTGAGCCATTTTGAGGCCCTAAATGACTCTTTTTGGGAATGGGGCCAACACGGGGCTTTAATTAATGTTGGCCACTCAAAAGTTGTATTCCTAGGATAGATATTTCTAACGAGGTAATGTGTGCGTCAAACAGAAAGTTACGACTCCGAGAAGTTGATGTACCAATTTACCCAAACGAGGCCCATAGTTTTGGCACTTCATGTCCCAGGGTCAGGTTTTTGGATTTTTAGGATTTTCCACTATTTCTCAATAATAAAAAGCCTTCGAGCCTCATTGTAACATAGATTCAGAGGCATGTATTTGCCACATCGCTTCTTAGAGATAAGCTACCATTGCCCGAGCTAGTTTTATTTTCATTCTGACTGTAAGCATATTTCAGCTATTTGATATTAATGAAATGAATTTTTATTTATGTTTCATCTCTGAGTTTGTGTTTATTTTTGTATTTTATTGTGGTCTTGCATAAGTTTGGATCAGTGGTATCAAAGTGGGACTGCTCTTTCTCGGTCTTTCTTTGCATGTACCCAATGAGATCAAGATATAAGGAGTTAGGGTTCGATCTGGTTGAACCTCTGCAAGATCAACCTCGCAAACCTCGACGACCTCCCATGGCGGAAGAAAAGAAAGATGAGGGATGTAGATATCCTATCAAAATATTGCTCGAGGAGGCTCTAGAGAAAAAAAGGAATGTGATGATGTATAACTTTGCCCAGATCCTTCGACGACTACCCACCGATGATGCATCTTCATCCGACAACCACTCTAGAGGTGCCACTTCTTTTGAGGTACAAGTTAAATTAGACATTCCCATATTTGAGGGCGATATAGATGTAGAATTCATAGATATATGGATGAATCTATTAAAAGGATATTTTTTATTTCATGAATTTTCCAATTGGGAAAAAAATACTTTTTCACTCCTCAAAGCCACCCCCCATGTCAAGGACTGGTGGGAATCCTACTGTTAGCAAAAGGACGAGAGGGAATCCTCCCTGTTCTTGGATGCACTCACTTGGAATTCTTTCTGAGACCCTATCAAGGAACAATATTACCCTGTGGGGAGCTATGAGGACGAGTACACATAATGGAATATGTTGTGACAACAAAGGGATCAAGATGTGCATGAGCTGACAAATATGTTCCATACCGTGCACACAAAGTTGGGTATCAAAGATTCAAAGGAAAATTTAGTTCTTAAGTACTTCAGTTGTTTTCATAGATACATCCAGGAGGAAATGGAGTTCCTCGACATCTCCTC
Source organism: Pinus albicaulis (assembly GCA_034641835.2). Taxonomy (NCBI): domain Eukaryota; kingdom Viridiplantae; phylum Streptophyta; class Pinopsida; order Pinales; family Pinaceae; genus Pinus; species Pinus albicaulis. The sequence goes on along the minus strand of CM076583.1, from coordinate 26,464,088 downwards.
GCTTGGTGCAACATACCAGTATGCTGCCAAGATTGAAGAGAAATTCAAACAGAAGAAGCGATACTTTGGATCTGCGAATCAAAAGCAAGGGAAAGGCACCCCCCAAACCGCATAACAAAGGACAAAGCCAGGACAGGGAAGCCTAAGGAAACCCACCAAAGCTACAAGTGAAGAATAACACCATGAAGTCAAATAAGGACATGGGAAAGTGATGTGAGTTCCATAAGAGCTTCACTCACAAAAAAAGTGACTATTGGGCTAAGGAGTCACTGGTGGCTGAGCTGAGGGCTTACGAATTAGATGCATGTTTCGACTCTGAGTAAGAACCTGACAAGGGTAATGACAAAGGGAAGTAGATTATCTATGTTTAGCCAAGTTCCACTCTTTCCACCACCAAGACCCAGAAGGAGGAATGCGAAGACCTAGAGGAGGGGGAACACTCTTCCATTCCCATATGTGGGTGAAGGGTTCCCTGTTGCAGTTCATTGTCGACAACGAGAGCCAAAAAAACCTAATTTCAGCAGAGGTCGTGAAGCATTTGGGCTTGTTGATCACAACACACCCACAATCGTACACCATCGGGTGGCTTCACCAAGGACAGTATCTCTGCATCATCCAACAGTGTCGCCTTCCCTACAACATCAAACGCTTCACGGATGAGGTATTATGTGATATTTCTCCTCTTGAATTTTATGATGTATTATTATGCCAAACATACTTGTAGAAGCAACATGTTGTGTATGTGTCTAGGCCTCATACTATTATGTTGCTTTGGGTAATAAGTTGTATAGGATATCAGAGGTAGCACCACCTACTCCCATCTCTTTGATCACTACAAAGAAATGTAGTAAGCTCATTTCCCAAACTGGGAATATTTTTTTCCTTATGATCCACCCTCAGGGAAAGAAGAAAAATTTGGCCATGACATCCATACAGGGCTCCTCCACATGGAAACAACAGATGGAAAAGTTCATGGAGGTGTACGGGGACATCTTCACCTCACCCATATGGGTGCCTTTGCACTGTTAGGTCAAGCAATCCATCGATATGACCCCAGGCATGCCGCTACCCAATGGACCAATCTATTCGCATGTTGTTCTGGAGAACGACGAAATCAAGAGTTAGATTCGAGAGATGCTGTAGAAAGGTCATATCCAGCTAAGTTCATCGCCCTATGGGAGCCCGATCGTGTTGGTGAAAAAGAAGGATGGGACTTGGAGACTATGTATTGACTATCAGGCGCTAAACAAGATCATTGTCCAGAATAGGTATCTAATCCCATAGATTGATGATCTTTTGTACCAACTCAAGGGGGCCAAATATTTCATCAAGATTGACTAGAAGTCCAGGTATCACCAGGTACCAATCTAACCCTCTGATGTGTGGAAGTCTTCCTTCAAAGCCAAGGAGGGCCTCTTTGAATGGTTGGTCATGTCTTTTGGGTTGACGAATGCTCCCACAACCTTCATGAGGCTGATGGACGACATCTTGTGACCATTCACCAAGTCATTCATGGTGGTGTATTTGGATGACATCCTAATCTTCATCTAGATTTGGGAAGAGAACCTCCACCACATTTGACACGTCCTCCAAACACTGCAGAAACACAAGTTGTGTGCCAATTTGGAGAAATGCACTTTTGGCATGACCTAGGTTCAATATCTAGGATACATCATTGATGAGCAGGGGGTGCATGTGGACCCAACTAAGATCCAGGTCATTCAGGATTGGCCAACCCCACCACTCTAACAGAGCTCCACAAATTTATAGGTCTTTCCAATTTCTACCACTGGTTTGTGTTTGGTTTCTCTCATCTAACTTGGCTTTTGATTCAAGTCAGCAAGGGAGGAGCGAAAGAAAAAAAAATTGGTCTGAATTGAAATAGAAGGAGTTCACAGAGTTAAAGCATTGAGTCTGCTTTGCACCAGTGCTCACATTACCAGACTTGAAACAACCATTTGAGATAGATATAGATGCCTCTGACTATGATATTGGGGTAGTTCTTACTTAGCAAGGGCCTCTAGTGGCATATCACAATGATAAACTTTCAGACATAGTCCATAAGTATCCCACCTATGACAAAGAGATGTATTCCATTATGCAGGCCTGGCGAAAATAGAAGCATTACATTTTTAGGAAGGAAATGATCATCACCATAGATCATCGACCCCTGAAGTTCATACAGACACAAGGAAAGTTGTATAAATATCGCCATCAGAAATAGTCCACATAATTGCAACAGTTCCATTTGAACATCAAGTACAAGAAGGGCAACACCAATAATGTTGTAGACTACCTCAACTAACTACTGATCTTGGCGCTAACCACTGTGCTCGACTCTTGTGGGCACGATACTTCGGGTTGGCTGCATCTCTGCAAAAGTGATCCAGAATTTGACAACACATACCAGGCGCTCCTGGAAGGGAAGAAAGTTCCAAAATTTCACCTCCAAGATGCATTATTATGCCACATGGGACACCTCTTCATTCCTTCAATCAGGAATGCCAAGATGATTTGGGAAGCACACTACAATCGGGTCGTTGGACATTTCAGGGTCTAGAAAATAGTGGTAATACTGCAAAAGTATTTCTATTGGCCTAGCCTTCGACAAGATTTCAGGAAGTACATCAAATCCTGCACTTCCTGTGCCATTGCGAAATCAACCATAAATAAGCAAGGCCTATATGCTCTGTTGTCTACCCCTATTCAACCTTGAGAATCCATCTTGATGGATTACATGTTGGGCCTTCCTTCTACCAAGCATGACAATGAATGCATTTTTGTGGTCGTCAATAGATTCTCTAAGATGGCCATTATGGTGGCCTGCAAGAAGAATATCACAGGAGAAGCCACTGCTAAACTATTCTTTGAGCGATTGTGGGTACACTTTGGTATACCATAGTCCATGATATCAGATCAAGACATCAGGTTCCTCAATACATTTTGGGCAAGTATTTGGTTGATGCTGGACACCAAGCTACTAATTCCACAACTTTCCACCCCCAAATTGATGGTGAGACAGAGGTCGTCAACAGGATGATTGTACACATTCTGCGCATGTACAACTTAAATCATCCACACACGTGGGGATTTGACAAATTTTGGACACTCAAAATTTATATTCCTCGGATAGATCTTTCTAAAGAGGTATTATGCACGTCAAACGAATATTATATGCCAAAGTTATGACCTAGGGAAGTTGATGTACCAATTTACCCAAACAGGGCCCATAGTTTTGGTGCTTCATCTCCTAGGGTTAGGTTTTCTATGTTTATGGTTTTTTGTTGTTTCTAAATCATAAATAGGCCTTCGATACTCATTGTAACATAGTTCATAGGCATGTAGCCTCCACATCTCTTCTCAGAGATAAGCTACCATCGTCTGAGCTTGTTTTATTTCCATTCTTTCTGTAAGCATATTTCAACTGTTTGATATTAATGAAATGAAGTTTTATTTCTATTGCATCTCTACATTTATGTTTATTTCTATATTTTATTGCATTACTGCATAAGTCCGGATCATTGAGAAAAAATTATTTACCACGCAACATCTCTTTCTATTACACTTTCTTTCTCTTCATCTAGCTCTAAAGTGATAAAATCTTATTTGCATTTTTTCCTCTTGTATAGTGATCCCGCGATTTGATCTTCTTTAAAGAATTAAATTCTATTCTGAGTTCTTTTTCCGCACTACACATTATTTTTAACTCTTACATACAATCTCATTTTTAGAGCCAATTTAGTATAGTACCAAACTAAATAGATCGTGTTCTTAGTGTTATGATCTCTTTCTCTTGAACAACACATACAAATTTAACCATAACCACTACTAGAAAAAATAGAAATTAGTGACTAAAAAAAATACTAAAATCACATATAAAGGACTATGTTTGGTCATGTGACCATTAGTGGCTAATTTACAATAGCACTTCCACATGAATAATTTAGTCGTATTTAACTTAGTCTTTAATTGATTGTATCAATTTTATGATCTAGTAATATATTTAGTCGTGAATTTGGTCATTGAATTAGTCATTGATTTAGTCATTAATTATCGCATTTAATAACCAAACACAAAACCAAATATACTAATACATTACCCCTCGAGGAAACCAACCAATGACTAAATAAATATGACTAAAATGTTGGTCGCAAGATGAGATATTGTAAATTAGCCACCAATAATCGTTTATATACATATTTTAGTCATTGTTTGAAACCATTTGATGACCAAATAAATAGGACCAAAATGTTGTTTGCAAGATAATATACTGTAAATTAGCCACTAATAGTTGTTTATATGCAAATTTTAGTCATTGTTCATAGTCACAAATTTCATTTCCAATAGCCATTTATTTGTTTTTTGTAGTTTCATATTCATTATATAAATGACTAATTTAATATTGTATATTCATTTCATTAATAATCACTACAAACAACTAATTATGCCATTGTATATTCATTTTATTTGTGTTCATAATTAATAATATACACTATTAATTTAGTAGTTTTATATTCATTTTATTAATACTCATTATTAATCAATATAAATGAATTAGTATGATTTTGCGAATATAAAAAATATCATACAATATTCATGCTCATCTAATATGAAAATACATATGAATCATGCAAAATATCATAAGTTGATTACATCACTAAAAATATCAAGTAAAATTTTAAATAATTTCAACCAGAATTTTTTTATATGAAATCTCAAGTACTACAGTATGAGTTTTCAACTGAATATTGACTGGGCCAAAATTTACACATGAAATATTTTTTAATAACTTCAAAAAATTTCCACTGTGTTTCCAATGCATTGAACATATATCTCTCCACTTTTCAAATATTTCAATGGTTTTCCTCTAAACACTATGTAACTGATAACATCCACATTTCAAGAGTGTTGAGGACTAGAAGCTACATTCTTTGGATAATCCACGACTAGAAGACGAATCCTCAAGTTTTTCTTGAAGATCTTAGTGCTCTACACAACACTAACAAACCCCACATACAACATGGACACTCTGTCATAAGTGGTTCTTCCACTCCATAATAGTCTTAGAAGAGCACCTCTACATAGGGGGGCCAATCTCAAAAAAAGAGATGAAGAAGAATGCTTGACACATTGATCTAGGTCTATCATCTACCAGAATTATCCTAGATCTTTTACTTTTGTGATGTTGTTATAATTTCATTTAAAAGATCATAAAAGAACATAAGTGCATGCTTAAATAGGAGGAAAAATTATGGCAATCAAAAAATCAAGAACACAACACATTTGATAACAAAGTTCACCTAGTGTGGGCTATGTCTTTGGGCCCTGTATTAAGATAGTGGAGGGCATTTCATATAATAATGGAAATGATGATGATGTACATGGAATCTTCTTTCTCATAACAAGGAAATTACACCCTCAAATAGAGTGGATTGTCTCTCCACGAGACATTCTCCCCACATGAAATCTCACTCAAGAAGGGCTTCCCTTCAGCATGACAAGCTAATACAATATCAAAATAATGCGGCAAAAAGAATCACAATATCACAATAATGTGATAAAAATCATCCCACAACATAGTGTAAAACATGGATCTCAAGAATAATGCATCATCTTAGTAATAAAAAATGAAACATAACATGATTGCATCATGTACCTCCACTTTTGAAGATGGCCAAAAAATTAAAGGCTCAACTGTTGAAACTGACTGCACCACTGGATTCTTGATGTCGAGTAGTGTAAAATCGACTGAAAACTCATACAATTCTAAAACCATCAAAATCTAGGCCTTCAGGAATCTTTTAGATTCCCCATGATGCTTTAAATGTGCTTCAATGAGGGGCACCTGAAATTATGCTGCTCAAATGGCGAATCTGACTTCACCATCGTGCTCCCTACAAATTTTCATGAAATTTGACTATAAACTTGATATCATTTTGACAAAGTGAAATTTTACATCCTGGGGAAAATTCTCAGGGTTCCAAACCCTCTTTTCCTGGGTAAGGTTCTGCCTGTCATGGTTACACTCGGCTCGTGGTTCCACTGTGTCTGAGTTCCACCATTCTACCCACTCGTCATTCCACTAGTCTGCTCCTGTCGTTTTGCCTCGGTCAAATGAGAAATTATGTTTAAATATATGTCTACAAGGCGGATATTACAAAACAAGCTTGTAGGTCATTTGGCGAAATGCTAATTTGGGTGGGCAAAGGTCCCAAGGTCAAACCCTCGCCCCGTCAGTTCAACAACCTTTTGTTGTTAATGACATAATTTAAACCATGTGGTTGTCAGTTGTAACATATTATGCCATCGTTTGAATGTTTTTTGGTTCATGTTTTAAACATGGTTTGGACCATTACAATTTTGTATAAGTATGGAGCCCTCAGTGGGGACTAGACTACATGGATCTAGTGGGTTCAAGCCCTGTAGGCCCCAACGTTATCTCCATCGAATTGTGGGTGGGGTTTGCAACATGTGCAATGTCCCATGTGTGTTGGGAAACACATATGACAAAGAGCAGGGGTGGCAGGGTTTGACCACCTGCCACCCAAACCATAATTTTTTATATTAATATGATGGCTAATGGGGGTGGGCAGGCCCGACCCACCCCCCATTTTTTTATTATTTTTTTATTTTTAAAACATATTAGCCATTTTCAATTTTTTCAAAAATAAGGATCATTATGCATTTTAAATAGGCAACAATTTCACTCGTCTCGGTTGTTGGATTTCATGTATTGGTTCTTGGTCAATTTGTAGGACCATTAATCATGGCCCACATGCCTACTTTGACCAAAAATCTTACCAGCCCTATCTACTTCATACGAGCTCAGATTGGAGTTTCATTCACACCATTGGAATCAGGGCGATGAACACTTCAATTGAGTCCTGGTTCAAGATTAATATGGGAATTTTGAATTTTGAGCTATTATAAGTCCTCTTTGACCTTTGAGTGTATTTGGAGCCACTTGGATCATTCCTCCCCAATGAGGAGCTTTTGGTCCTCCAAAAGCATGAATATAATATACAAATTTTGTGTACATTATCTACACCACAAGTGTCCTGATAGGTTGCCCTTCCTTTTCCTTCAACTTTGTTCTTCAGAGCCATAAGCGATGAGCTGACACATGCATCCCTTGCAAACATGGAGTACAATATTTTTCAAATTACATGCTCAAATTTATGGCCAACTATGACCCAATAATCCCATACTTTCCATGAGTTTATAACACATACTCTATGGTCAAGTTTACATCAAAATGTAAATCAATACCCCAGCTATCAATACAAGGAAAAATCAACATTATTGCTTAACAAGTGATGGAAAACACATCATCACTTTTACATTTAAGTCGCAACACATGATTTACAAAAATATGTCCATGAAAAGCTAACACATCTAGAAAAACCATATTTTACTTAATAAAGAAGACCACCATGAATTTTGTGGATTCTGTTTAGTGAACAACTTTTTCAACTCATTTCTACACAGGCACTTTGTCCTTAAGACGTTGCTATGGATGGAGCCTCCAACACGTGGCCCTTTTATGACCACATCTATAGTAATTACTGGAATAAGTATTCTTCCTCCAAACCTACTTAACATGCTTCTTTTCCTAATTTGGAGAAGGCCTTTCATGCCTCATCCTCTTTTGTGCCATTATTTTCCAGCACTCGGGAACCACATGGTTAAGTAAACCACAAAAAATACATGCTTTTTGATGCCATGATTTATGTTCATTATTAGCAACATGCTTGTAATCAAAATGAAAATGAAAACTAGAATACTGAGACTTGTTATACCTTTCCTGGTTGTCTCTGGTGCAATTATGGCGATGAGAGCTTTCCTCAACTCTTCCACTGCAATATACAATGTCATGGGATGATGGCGATGCGTTCCCATCATTCTCTTTCCTCGACGAGTTCAATAATGTTTGGTTGTTTCTAGTGCAATTATGGAAATGAGAGCTTGCCTCAACTCTTCCTCTACAATATGTGTTGCCATGGGATGATGGTGGTGTGTTCCGATCATTCTCTTTCCTTGATGGTCTCAACAATGATTCAGAAGCTTCTTAGACCTTTGAACACTCTCCTTTAGTGTATCCCAAACCTGCGTATCGAGGTCTTCGCACGGCCTCTAGTGGTTGAGTCATGCCTTGGCCATTAACAACACGTCCTCCAACTTTGTACCCCATATTAGTAAGGAGTCTCATGCCAATTCCCGTAATGGGTACATCCACATGCCTAATAGAAATAACATCATGTGAAGATGAAACTGAAGAATGATCAAAATTGTTTACCTCAACTGTCAATTATGAGATAGATGATGATGGCTTTTCTAAGCCTTCGTTGCACTTCAACTCCCCCAAGGCCTCTTGTGTGGCTTGTAGCTTAAGCTGCAGTCTCTGTTTCTCCTCTTTATCTTCTTGTAGAATCCTCCTTAATTTAACATCTTCTGTTTGAAGGCTTTGGTTTTTTGATGGAGGAGCATCTAACGCCCCTTAGTCAAAGAAGAATCCAAAGCAGAGCGTGGAGGACGTGGACAGCAAAGCTGAATGAAGGGAGAAAAATATGGAAGATCTGCTCTTAAATTTATTAAGTGAGTGATTTCCGGAGAGATTTTGTTGATTTTAACTGATTCATACCTTTGAAAGTGCTTTATAAGCACGTTTGTATGTGTGAGATGGGCGCGCGAAGGAGAATACAATGTAAATCGTGTGGATTTAGCGACTAAGGCTGCAATGCCTTAGTTATACTGTGTTTTTTATATATTCAAAAATATATATATTGTCGACTTCTGCATGTTGAGTGATGGATTTTTATGGTTTAAATTTCTGAATGAAATCCTGTGTTGCGAGCTTATTGATCGACCATCGATCACTTCAGGATCGATGGCGATCTAAAATATCTTTTAAACATTTATATATATGAAATCTAATTTTAATTGACAGAGATTGTGAACACCGTAAATGCTGGGTTATGTAATTGTGTAGTAAACCCAATGTGTGGAAAGGCGTTGTGTCGCATAGCAGATTCAAATCTGGTGTAATAGATTGATCGAGTTACAGTATTGAGAAGCGAATAAGGTATTGATGCACAGGATCCATAGATCACTGTGATCAATGGAGCGTATAACATCGAATCGGAACTATGTAATAATCGACAGTTTTTGGCATTCAACCATTCCGACTTCTGATTTCCAATTAATCGGATTTGAGCGCGAATTTTTTATAGTTGGAATTGTAATCATGTCGATTACCGATGCAATTGTAATCACATCGGAGGTGTTTCATAATTGCATCGGATCGGAGTTAGGTGGGCTGTGGAACCGCCGATCTTTATAGAAGCGGGTTTAATATGTTTTGAATTCCATAAATGTGGATTGGAGCAGAATTCATATGTTTTCTTTGTAATGGAATTATGTGTGGCTGCGAAGTTTAAAACCTTAACGCCTATATTGTATGCTTGCGATAGTGATAAAGGGATGGATCGATATTTAATGAAGATCCACGTTTTAAAACGCTTCCGAGTAGGCTTAGTGGGCCATAACCCACAGGCCAGGTTTGAGATTTATACATGAAATGAGATTTTGGGCTTACCCCAAGATTTCTTTTCATCATTTTTGCGCTTAAATTATTCCAAGGCCTCTTTCACAGCTCGCAACTAAAGCTATGATATATGCTTATCCTATTTATCCTCTCATATAAGCCTCTTCAATTCAGTGGTATCTGCTTGAAGGCTCTGGTTGATCTCCTCATTCAAACGATGAGAAGATGATGAAGACGATTAATGTTCACTGGAAGATGTGGATGGAACATCGTTCTTTACTCTTTATTTCTCATGTTTCTAAAAAGCTTCATACATTATGTCCACCATTTTGGACATCCTAAGCATAGCCTCATACATTTCTTTTTCATCCTCCATTGATGCACGTTCAATCGCTCACACTCGCAATTCACATCGGTGAGAATACCACTGTGATACCAAACTTGATTTGGGGCCATCAGCTACAAGAATTATCCAAAATATTTTACTTTTGTGATTTTGTTAGAATTACATTTAAAATATCATAAAATAACACATGTGCATGCTTAAACAAGAGGAAACATGACGACAATCATCAAATCAAGAAAACAACACATTTGATAATGAAGTTCACCCATTGTAGGCTACATCTCCGGGCCCGATGTTAAGATAGTGGAATCCGGTTTATATAATGCTAGAAATGATGATGATATATATGGAATCTTATTTGTCATAAAAAGGACATTACACCCTTAAAAAGAGTGGTATGTATCTCCACGAGACGTTCTCCCTACAGGAACTCTCACTCAAGAAGGAGTTCCCTTCAGCATGAAAAGCTAATAAAATATCGCAATAATGTCACAACAAGTATCACAATCTCATAATAATGTGATAACAATAATCCCTCAACATAGTGTCAAACATGGATCTCAAGAATAATACATCATCTCAGCAATAAAAAATGAAACATAACATGACTGCATCATGTACCTCCACTTCGGAAGATGGTCAAAAACTGAAAGGCTTAGTTGTTGCAACTAACTGCACCACTGGATTCCTGGCATCGAATAGCGTAAAATCAACTTCATACTCATCCAATTCTGACACCATAAAAATCTAGGCCTTAAGGAATCTTTTAGATTCCCCATGATTCTTCAAAGATGCTTCACTACGGGGCACCTGAAATTCTGCTACTCAAATGGTGAATCTAACTTCACCATCGTGTTCCCTATGAAATTTCATGAAATTTGACTGTAAATATGATATCATTATGACAAAGTGAAATTTTACCTCCCAGGGAAAATTCTTAAGGTTTCACACCCTCTTTGTCTAAGCAAGGTTCTGCTTGTCATGGTTCCACTTAGCTTGCGGTTCCACTAAGCTTGATTTCTGCCATTTTGCCCACTCATCGTTCCACTGGTCCACCATCATCGTGTCACCCCGATCAAATAAGAAATGCAGTTTTATATCCATAGAAAATAGGTCCTTCACCCCCTGGGAGGAACTGCCTCCAACTAATCTGTAACCAGCTAACTCACCTTCCCACAATAGCTTCTTGCCCTTATTCTACTTGTCGTCTGTTATCACTCTGAAATTTCCAAAGGTTGTTCTTGCATTAAAAATAAATATCAGAGGTAACTACAAACCACTTTTGGAGCTTAGGATCAAGCCTTCCTAAACTCAAAGAGGGCTCTCTCTTAATGATTTAATTTTGTTTATTTTATGGATTTTAGTCTAGTTATGTATGTTTAATTTGGGTTGGTTTTGATTGGTTGGTGGAATTAATGATTTAGATGAATAGGTGATTTTCCATTTTTCATTGGGCTATGGAGTCAATATACTTTGAAAACATAACAAAATCAAATTATAAAGAAAGTGTTACAGGGCAAGATAGGTGAGAAATATCATATCTCAAGGCTGAATGGTGAAGTGATTTTTCAATTGCGATCAAGGAACAATTAAGAATTACTTAAACCAGATAATGAAGAAGGGTGAAGAAATTCAATCGGGATCAAAGGGAAATTAAGAATTCTCTAAACCAGATATCAGAAGAAAACATAGAAATGTATAACAGGTCAAAGCCGACTGTAAAGTTTAAGAAAATTCTACAGTAAAACTCCTGTTATAACATTCAAATTCAGAACACATATAAGTTTATGGAATAATTAGAAAGAGAACATGAAAAATTGAAATTTATACTTCTCTGAGATAACTCAACACATGAGTCCTATAAATAATTTTCTTTATAAATTTTTTTTTCGATCAACTGGAAGTTGGTACAATAACCCTCAGGCAATAGATTAGTCAGCTATGGAAATGTTTAGAAATCCACCCTTTAATAATTCGAATTGATGAAGTATTTATACAAAATTACAAAAAATATCCTGTCAACTAACTATGATATATTCTAGGAAAATAAAATATCCTTATGCAAAAAGATAGTGACACCTTTCAACTGATTGAGATCTAGCACTGATTATTTGATTGCTATTACCTGTTTGTTTCTTTCATCTATCTTCTTTCACCTGTGTGTTCTTTCATTTGTCTTCTATTTCACCCTTCATAGTAAATCACACCATTTTTCCCATGTTTCTTCATCTGGGATCTTGATTTTCATCATTCTGCGGTATATCTCATCCGCCTCTCTATATCTGGTAAATGTAGGTTTATTTACGAAAATGTGATTTACCTCATGCTGGAGGTAAAATAAGTTTTCTAAAGTTTGAAGGAGCACTTTGCCTATGGGAATTCCCTTTATTGAAGAAATTTTGGAAGTTTCTTTGGCCACTTCCCTTAACTTCTTGTCACAATCCTCTTGTCTCAAGATTTTTTCATTTATCACTAGAGGACTAGGTAGACCCTTTTGTCTTAATACATCAAACTTATTGAAAAACCTGTTCACTACGAGTTCCAATGTTTGACATTTCTCCTCAAGCTGTATCATCATATTTCATTTGGAAATGAATTTCTTTACCTCTAAGATAGTCTCTCTTCTGTCAGCTATCCCGAGCTCTTCTAATTCATACTTTTTTTTAGAATTCAGGAATTTGATTATTTCAAAGGCTTCCTCTAGTTTCTTTCCAAGATTGGCTCTGAATTTCTGAATTTTATCACCAACTTCTTTCACCATGTCATTCTTCTCAAATATAATATGTATAGAAGGCAAAATATCATTAACTGAGTTTATGATACTAGCCCAAAATTGTTGTTTTTCTTGGGCTAAAGACTCTTTTAATTACAACTCCTTTTGCTAGCTTGTGGATTCTGTTAGTTAATCTATTGTTTTTTTGTACTTCAACTTGATACATTACTTCTGCCAATTTATTTCCATCTTCTAAGCTCTTTACTTGTTCCTTGAGCTTATTAATCTCTGTATTATGAATGGACATATCTTCCATTTCTTTTATTAATTTGCTAGCCTCATTAGTGGGATACGTTGTTGGTATTGCCGATGTAGGCACTGGAGCTAATGTAGATGCTATGGGATTAACAGTAATGGGAACTGCTTCTATGCTAACTTTTTTTTCCTGTACAAGTTTATTCATTTCTGTCTCCATTTCCTTTAGTTGAGTTGTCAACTAGATGATTAGAATCATCATTTCATCCTTTTGATTGTCTGTCTCCAAAACCTCCTTGGTTTGTGGATGTTAAGTAGTTGGTAATTTTAATTGCTTCTTCGGTGCAACCATGTCTACATTTTTCTTCTTTATAAGCTCTTATGCTACTTTGATGTCTTTTGGATTATAGCCAACTTCTATTACCAATTCTTCCAGTGACTTAATCCTATTATATTTTGCTTGTGATGAGGCTCTCTCTAGCTTTAACTGTGATTGTATATTTGCTAGAGATTTTTGCAACTTCTGGACACTTAGAGCTTTGTGTGTCATGGGTGAATATATCATCTCTTCTGCCTGTTTGTGAAATTCAATTTGGTCAATTGGATGCACATCCTTAGCAGATAATTCAAAGGTTGTCTTTTTATAATCTTCTGAAGTTTTGTGGGCCTATACCTTTGGCTGTAGGAATGTCATTTGCATTTTCCTTGTTTTGAGGTCAAAAGCTAAAAGCAACCTATTCTGATCACTGGGAGTTTGCTTCCAGTATTGTGCATATGTAACAACCTTCAATGCTTCATTTTTTATTTTAATCTCTTTATATGTGTCAATGATATGCTTTTCTTTCTCAACTGGCTTGTTGAATGATGAAATCTCTGCACTGTTTTGCTTTTGAATGATTCGTGCACTAGAAGTTGATGGCAAAGTTGTTTCTTCTGAATGTGTTGTAGGTGCATCATCCCTGATAACAATATATGTTTCAATGGTTTCTTCCTATTCTATCATCGGATTTAGCTTTGTTCTCTTTATGTACATAAGCTTGAATTTACTATCAGATGTAGCTTCTATTGAATAAGAGCCTTCTTCTCTAGCCATTTTTGAATTTCTATCCTGTGGGGTTGGAGTAAGCAGTATGGAACTAGTATCAAGTTGCTTCTCCACCTTCTATAGAGTGTTTTCCAACCACTCTGACTGGTTGGAATATTTCTCAATATCAGACTTAGATTCATGGAGGAATGGGGTGAGTTTAAAGTTAATTCTCAATTTACTTATGACACCCAAGGAGTCATATGACCATTTGAAACTATTGTTGAACTTTAACTCTTGTAGGCATATCTCTGCTTCATTTCCAACGTTCCTACTGTTGCATATAAAAGGCCCTAGTTGGTTTTTTTTATCTTGAACTGGGTTTTCTTTTTGGCTGAAAGGAAATTTATCTCATCAGAATTCAAGTTTTGTTTGATGTATTCTAAAGAAAATATCCTCATTGGGAGGTATTTGGGAATCTTGTAAGGGACTAGTTGGCTTCCATACACTTTGATTTCTATGTGATTCTGGTATAAATACCAGTCTCCTGTATTGCTCTGATCAGATAACTGTAGAACCTTTATTTTTTCATCACTGGTTCTGAGTTGAATGCTATTTCTGAGCATATTAACCACTGGGTATACAAAAGAATCAATGAAGTCTTTAAAACTAAAATCAATGGAATCCTTTCTGATCAAGGATGTCCAAAACATAACAGACTAGGGATTACCCTCTATGTCTAGTTTTTGCAGGTTGACTGCAAACTTTTCTGACTAAAAATATATGAACAAATGGAATAACACTAAGGAGTATTTGAACACTCCTTCTTTTGGCAATATGATCAATTGATCATGAATTGGGAAAAGTTGAAAAGTATAGATCGAGGGTGGCCCGGGAAAAAGGTAGAGAGGAAACCAATGATGGATTCATCTACCCACTCATCAGTAAGATATCCTAGGATATAGGACAACATGCTCACAATTTGTCTGGTTTGTTCTGAAAACATGGTAGCAGAGTATGGAGGGTTGTTTTTAGGAGTTTGTACTTATTAAGAGAGGAAATTAAAAAATATTTGAAACCTCTTAGGAGAATCTAGCTTTAGGTAAAGCTCAGTGAGGGTTTCAATGGAGAAAGGCACTCCCTCTAGTTATGATAGAATCTGTTAGTGTCCCGTGATTTAGTAGATTGGTAGACCAAATTCACAGGGTAACATCAGATCAATATTTGGAGTCCTAGGACCTAGCCTTCCTAGACTCATAGAGGCCTCTCTCTATTATGTTCGAAGGATGTCAACTTGTTTGCTTTAGATAGTTTATTTTAGGCTAGTTATTAAGTGTAGGGTTTGTTGTTTGTTTGGTTGGGTAAGATGATCAAGTAGGATAGGTGGAGTGAGAGGTCATCAAATCAATTGGGCTATGGAGTCTATGAAATTCATTGATATCTCAATAATGAATTGGGGTACATCACAGGGAAAATCTAGTGTAGTCAATGTATCTTTCAGGTTTATGTGTGAAGTGAAATGGAAATTAAGTTAGTGAAACAAGGTAGGGAAAAGGGAAATGAAGTATCCTTTGTCAAATACCTATGAACAAGAAGGTATTAAATATTGATAAGCAAAAGATACTATTCATGAGATAGGGCACACTGTTTACTCAACCACAATACTTTAAACAAATAAACATTCAATATGAACAATTCAGTGGAACAAAGAAAGCAAGAAAACTTATCTAACTTCAATGATTTTACTTTCAAGATTTGAAAACATATAAGATGACAAATAGCTTTAATAGATGAAGAGGGAACTCCTAAACATCATCCATCAAACTATAATTAACTTTGAGGCAAACTGATAGGCATGGACAAAGGGCATGATTGAAACAAGACCTCTTTGGCTTAACCTAACAATCAATACATCAAAGAGAGGTTCCAAGACAGAGTTTAGATAACATCAAATAAGCAGGGATTACCATAAAAATTTTTCTGAAAACTAGCATATTAATCCATTAATGAAACAAACAAGCTTAGGTGGGCCTAAGAAGCAATTAAGAATTCCTTAAACTAACCCAACAGAGGAAAACATAAAGACAATAGCAAACATGAGGACTGAGGTGCCTCAAACAACATTTCTCAACCTATACTTTTCTGAGCTATTGCAACATAGAAGGATGGACATAATGATAAAGAAGAAAACATGAAAAAATTAGAGACACATCACCATTAACCAAACTCAGGGATCCTGCAAGCAAGCCTTCATCAACATCAATCAAGGCAAATCATCCACAGGCTCCACAACACCAAATTTCTCTTCAACCTCAAAGAACCATGTATTGTTCTCAAAACTCATCAAATTCCAACATTTACAATAAATCCTTAATGCCTTTTTAACAAGCAAGGAGGAGAAAAACCTAATAGAGTATCTAGAAGCCTATTGGCTAATTAGAAATGTCACTATTGTCCTTGAGACCTTGCAAGGCCCAAGGCACAAAATATCGTTTTGGACATTTTTAACAAAGAAACTGATATTTGAGGTTTGACAAGCCTCCTAAAACTTGCCAAGCATACATTGTTAACTTTCCCTCTGCTAAGGGCGCAACACTGTGTTTTAGGAGGAATTTCCATGCCAGGGGCATAACACAGGAGCAGGAAAAATGAGTCATCTTGCAGCAGTGTTTTGAAGGCCTTCCCGATGTCGGAAAAGGCTCCGTGATGGCTCGTTTGAAATCCCTTGAAGTATACTTTCTAGATGTACCCTTGGTTCTCTGATCTGACCTCTGTAACCAGTTCAAAAACCAAAAATTCCAAGGCTGGTAAAGGCACAACACATGTGTTGAAAAGCAGGCAGAATGGTGAAAATTAGGATGTTTTTGACCCTTTTGGAGAACCAAAACAGCTCCAATTGATCTGAAACTTTGTGAGCATGCTATTATAATGATGAGGATTCCAAAAATGTAAACCTTTCCTCTTGAATATGCTCTGAAAAAAACTGTAGCACCATGTGTGCTACCCCCTTGGCTCTCAAATTAGCAAAAAATCAAAACTTGTCAAAATTTTCCCAGATTTGGTGGAAGTATGCCTTATGGGTTTTGGGAGACATGTAGAGAAGCTTGTACCAAGATCCCAAGGTTAGCTTGGCTATTTTCCTCTTTTAGTGCTTGGATCTTGGCTTGGGCCTTTTTGAGTTTTGCCCTTGCAAATTGATTTCTTTGGGCATAATGCTTAGTCATTCTTCTTTGTAGATCCAAGTATTTATTTGCCTTCTCCAGCTTGGACTGAAGGTGTATGTTAGCCCTTTCAAGCCATGTTTCCCTATCATGTTCAATTTCCATAGCAAGGAGTTCATTTAGATAAAGTTGTTCTACTAGGGCTGATTCTTCTTCTCTTTGCCTTGCCAATGCTTTCTTCAACCCCATGGTTCTAGGCCTTCTCCTAGATTGTCCTTCCCCCTCTTTACTCTCTTCATAAGTGCCCAAGAACTCTTCTAGTTTCACTTGTGCCTTTTGGGCTTCTTTCTGGGCTTTGAGTGCTCTAGCTTCATAGATGGCTTGTTGGGCACTCATTTGCTTGTTTTCCATCTGATAGAAATGAATCACATCCTTTTCTCTTTCCAATTCAGCTTCTAGGTTTTTGATTTGTGCATTCCTTTTTTGGAGGAGGGAGTTTGAAATTCTTGCTTCATTCTCCTCATCACTGTATATTTGAAAAAGTTCAAACTCCCTTTCTTCTTTATGATTTTCCTCTTCTTCTTTTACCTTTTTCTTACCTTTATCAATCTTCTGATTTGAGGAGGATGGCATGGCCCCTTTCCCTTTGGAGGCAGCAAACACATGCTTCTATCCTCTTTGATATGTGAGAGGAAAAGGTTCAATAAGTTTCATTTGAATACCCTTTTCATGATTTACCTTAGGACTGCTTTTCTTTTCATCAATGATCTTTGTACTTGTGTCCTCTTCAGTTTGTTCTTGACTGTCTTCTTGAGAAGCATTTTCATTGTCCTCATGCTAGCATCACCATCATGATCTTAATCATTTTCAACCTCTTCCATATCTTCTGCATTTTTATCCTCTATGTTTGCAACATTATCATTTTCTTTGCTGTCACTATTAGAGGTGTTTTTATCAGTGTCTTCATCACTGTCTTGTGCATTTTCATATTCATGGCTGGCCTCTTTGTCACTATTCCATTTATCATTGCTATGATCATTGTATTCTTCATGATTCATTCCTGTCTCTGTATCTTCATTACAATTTTCAACCTCTGTATTGTCCTCTCTATCATTGACCTTGTCTTCATAATCTGCCTCTTCATATGTTTCTTCTTCATCGTTATTTTCTGTGGGGTCACTATTAGAGGGACCTTCATCAGTTTCTTCATTTTCCTAAAACTCTTTGCTGTCCCCGGTACTGTCCTCATTGCTTTCATTTTTACCACTACCATCCTCTTCTATATCTCCTACCATGTCATATTCTTCTTCATTGCTATTTGGTTCACTGCCTCTTTCTTCAAAATTTTCCTCTTCATTATTTGCCTCTTCACTATCTGCCTCTTCCTTATCTTCTTGTTCATTAATCTCTGTCTCCTCTTGTTCTTCTGTCTCTTCATTTTCATAATATGCCTTTGTCTCTTGATTTTCATCATTATCCTTCTCATCATTTGTTTCCTCTTCCACACTGTTTTTCCCACTGTCTTCACTATTTCGCCCACTTCCATTTCCTTCAAACTCTGTCTCTTATTCTTGATTGCTATTTCCATCTTTGTCACTGCTCTTCTCTTGACTGTCATTTTCCTCTTGAGGAGAGGATTCATTTGTGGATGAGGAATCATGGTCAGTGGGGGTTGATGGAGGAAGGGAGGAACGTAGATGAGATGATGAGGATAAACTCTGCAGAGGAAGAGGTTGTGGATTGGTGAAAACATCATGGGTGATGAATAATTCCCATGGGATACCTTGTTGCTATAACTGATGCAACACAATCATTTTGATAAGTGAATGGTGAAAAAGGCTCGACATCTGTTGGGAAGGAGGTCTCTTTTGCACAATGTATGCCATCTTATCAATACTTCTATAAAGGTAATAGGGAAAATGTAGCAGCTCGGCCTTAGTGAAGTGCATGAGCAGTCTCACATGGTAGGAATAAAGCCTAGAAAACCTACCCTCACTGGTGAAGTAATTCATGATGAGTTTCATTAAGGGCGCATATCTCTCCAACAGATGTGAAAATGGAAAAATGGATTTGCAATCAGCTTGGTATCTAAGTTTTAAGAAAGGCTGATAATGGCTTAGGTCTAAATTCATCTTCTTGAACCATTTTTCTCCTAAGAAAGGTACCCCAGTGGCCATGGCAATTGTATTAGTGGTCAGCTCAAAATTCACTCCAGCTAGATGCACTTGATGATCATGGAGGTTGAGGATGAAAAGTATAGTCAACTCAGGGTGACTTTGGACTCTTTGTACTTTCTCACAGAAGTCAAAGCAACCTAACTCTTGAAAACATGCAGCTGTTGTAGGGGAGGCTGTCAATTCCTTAGTGTTTATAGGCTCAAACCTATTCACTCTCCCACCCTTTTTCCGTTGTCTTCTAGGCCTTCGGCCTTCCTTGCCACTGTCAACATTGCCTTCTCTAGGCATTTTATCCTTTACTCTTGTCTTGAAACCAAAAACCCTGCAAACTGTTTATGGAAGGATATGGAGAGGGCAAGTGAGATGATAATGAGAAAGGCAGTGATCTACAAATTTGGAGGGGAAATGATAAGTGAATAAGGGCACCTTGGGCCTCAATGTGTTTTTAGAATGTAGATGGATGGATGCTCTTAAATCAACAATGTTTTTTAGCATGGGGACCTAGCTTTTCTTTTTTAGTGTTTTAACCTCTTTCTCTAAATTCACCCTTCAAAATAGTAGAAAAAAGGGTAAATAGGTATAAATACCTCTTTAGAATCCTTAGGAGGTGCTAACAAAAATTTGAAAATTTTTGACGTAGTTGGATGGCATGACCTTTTGAAGAAATCCTCCCAGCTGAAGAAAAACACACAGGAGCGCAGCATGGGTCAGTCGGGTGGCTTCTGCACGACTTGAATGGACATGTGCATAGCGTCAGGAGCTATCAGGTGGCTTCTGCATGACCTGAATGAATAGGCATGTAGCTTTGGGAGCTGTTGGGTGGCTTCTACATGAACTAAATGGACAAGCACGTAGCATCGGGAGCTGTCGTGTGGCTTCTGCACGACCTAAACGAATAGGCGTGCAGCACTCGGGTTGTCAGGTGGCTCCGGCACACCCCTGCGCGTAGCACCCAGGCGAAAACTGCACACTATCGAGCGGTCCTACACGTAATTAAACAGACCAACGCGCAACGTCGGAGGCAAGGATCGGGCCTGTCGGGTGAGCAGGGGCTCGGGCTATCGGGTTTTGCACTGAGTGTACTCTGCGTGTAGCGCACTCCCACATGTGCGTAGTGCCCTGTTGTAAATTCCACAGGATGCAGGCACAGGAGCGTAGCATGTCTTCTCAGGCATGTAGCACAAGGGTTTTATGCCCGAGATCTGCCAGAATAACTCCGAAATTTCTGAAAACCTTCCACTTTCTTTTTCAAATGAGAAATGGCTTTGAGTGATAATGAAATGCTTTTATACCCTTGAAATTAATAAATTGAAAACCAAAACCAACTTTTCTAATGTCTGTTTTATCCCTTTACTGATATTTATTTTTCTTTTGTAGGAGGTGACTTAAACATTAAAAATGATCTTTTGGTAGTTGATTTGAAAACATAACCCCTTTTCCTCGCCACTTCTGTTTGCTACAAGTGCCATAACACAATGTTTTGTTTTTTGTGTCATTCTTTGGAATCCTGACAACTTTAGTCACTTAATTAGAAAACTCATGATTTGCTTGGTGTTCCAGTTTGATACTTTGACCTTATGATATCTTTCCTTTGACAATTTTGATGAAAATTGACTGTACTTGAAAGTTTAGGCTCCTTCATATTGATACTCTTTAGAATTTCCCCCTTTGGTGCAGTGAAACAATGTTGTCTTGAAAAACCAAGTCATCCTCTGATATCATTTTTAAACTTCTGCCTGCTATCATCAAGGAGGTATCTCACCTTCATTTCTTGTTTCAATGAATCTTCAATTTATGCTCAGTGGCGCTTATGTACTTCTGTCCTTGTGATCCTTTGCATGGACTCCTTGCTGGTTAGCATCTGTTTGCCAATTAGTTATAAAACCCTGATTATATTTGTTTCATAGCCACACTGTATCCCCTTTTCTGTGAATTTCCTTGAGGAGTTTGGCTTCTTACCTTACCTCTCTTCTGTTGATAACCATCATAAACCATTCCTGAAGAAATGTTTTAAGATGGGAAACTATCCCTTTGCAGAATTTATGCTCTGACCAAAGGAGGTTCCTCTTGAAGGTTTTTTGATATCTTTTGGACAATCATAAGCTCACCCTCCTTTTCATTTGATTTCATCTTTGGGCACATGTAAAATAGTGAGTTTAGAAAAACAAAACAATGAATGACCTAGGAAACCCTACATGACCTATTGGGCGGTCTTTTGGACTTGGCCTTTGGTTGAATACTTGACTTAGGGTTTGTAGGTGTAAAACAGAGTATTGAAAAACCTTTATGCATTGCATACCTAAAAACTGATGAATTTGGATTTATCTAAAGAGCCTAGAAAGGTAGCTTAAAACCACCATTGCTTGAGGCACTTGGTGAATAGGGGAAAATGTTAGGCTACTTGGCAATCCAAGGTGTAAATAAAAGGGTTAAGCAAGTCAAAACTGAGTGGTAAGGCCAAAGGTGGAAAACATATGAAAATGAGTGGAAAAAGCCTCATGATCGGTCTTCTGAGAGTGATAGGCTGGCCATATCTTGATAGAGTAGTAGAACAATGAAAATTTTATCCTAAGGATAATGAAGGCAGTGAGATTTCTAGAACTCACAAGATTCATGAATTTTGTTTCTAGAAATCTAGGATAAGCATTTAGTCATCTACAAAGGAAAAAATTACTGATGACTAACAGAATCTGCAGCATTTGGTTAATGGACTAGGCAATGATAGTAAATAGGATTTCTTGGTCAGGGGTGACTATGGCTCTTTCATTTAGAAAATAGCTGAGTTGGTACAGTCTAATGACTTCAAGGAACTGGTAGGTCTGTGTAAATGTGTATTTTGACAGGTTAGAGTCCCACAGATGTATATCATATGCCTGATCGGAAAATTTGTCATGGCTCTAGCAATGGAGCTCCAAAAGGTTGCTATCAGTCACAATGCCATTTATTTTAAAGTTCTTATTGGCCAAAGGAGTGTGGTCGAAATCTAACAGGTGTGGTTGCAAAGGGTTTACATTTTGGGTGCTTTGGGAAGCCTTCAATTTGATTCAATTTATTAATTAAAGGGCTTAATTGATGGTGATGGGTACACAGAATTACCTGGAATATTAGTGCTTTGATTGTGGAAGAGGTCCAAGTAATAGCCAGGCTTTAATTCTAGTTGGAAATGGACTTTTGGTCTCTTCTGCAAATCGACAAAGATAAGGAAATAACGTTATTGCGGGGTTTTATTTATTTTTTTAAAACTAGGGTCTATCGCATGGCGCGGGGGTTGTATTATCTCAAATTGGTGGTTTATTGCATGACACAAGGTGGTTTGGCGGTTTGGGTAGGAGGGGGTGTGATATAACCTGGTGGCGATGCGTGGCAGGGGAGAGGGTGGATAAAACCACCCATTTCGCACCCCTCCCCCCTTGGTTTTAAATATCGAACGTCAGGGAATTCGAAAGGAATCGGAGGCCGTCTAATCTGCTGGACTGTGATCAGATGGCTGACGGGGTTTGCAATTTTGCAAAGAAGGTAGGGTCGGGAAATACTTTATGTGGAGGGGTAACATAAAAGGGGGTCGGGAATTTATTTAAGCGGAGGTGTAAAATGAAAAGGGTTTGTGAAATATATTAAGCAGGGGGGCTAAGTCAAAGGTGGGTCCTTATTATTATTTCGTGCATTAAACTATTGAAAGGTGGGTTTTCATGTTTTTATGGAAACATAAATTTTATTTAGGGGAAGGAGGTTTTTAAAGAGAAGAAAGGGTTTTTAGGAAAAGGGGAAGGGGTTAGAAAAATGTTTTTGAAAGGGGAAAGGGATTTTAGTGAGGGGAAGAGGGTTTAGGATAAGGGGAAATGGTTTCCAAGAGAGGAAAAAAGGGATTTAGCAAGGGGAAATGGTGTTAGAAAATGTTTTTGATAATGGACAAGAATAATGAGGTTTATATAATCTTTTGAAAAGTATTCTACCTACCCTTTATTTATGCTAACATTTTTTCCTTTCCTATCTTGTGAGCATTTGAGCTTGATGACCCTTTTATTTTCTTTTGACAAGAAAACTAACTTATTTCTAACTTTATATCTTCCAATGGCTCAGATTAAACTTATGAGCTCATTTTTGTTCTCTACCTAACTATTGATCTGACAAGAATAAATGGTTTGGTCAGATATTTATTCACTAACTATCATAATATAAAATTTAAAGTCATGAATGATCAAGATTAGACTACATGGTCATCATGAATTGTGGCATTTTGGACAACATGCACACAATTTATTTGCAAAAGCAAAGTAAGGTAAGAGTAGTGGCATTGGAATGTGCAACACTTTCAGAATTTTTTTTTTCTTCTTTTTATGGGTTCATATTTTATATCTTTTTTTTTATATTTGTTTCTTTTGGTCCTTTGATTATTCGTTTAGGACATACCCTCTTTTCATTTTTTAATATGGAAAACATATGAAAAAATGCAAAGGTATGTACAATATTACAAGAATTAACTTCATCAATTCAAAATATGATCCCTGTTATTATAGGAACCTAACATCATCTACTCTCGATGGTGCCTTCCTGCCTATTTTGTTTGCACCGACCAGACATCTATTGTTTATCCTCTCAACCTGCTATCAACTTATATTGCTACAATATTAATAGGGAAGGAAGGAAGCATTACCGGATAAAGTAGTTGATAGAGCTAGCTACTTAACTGGAAAGGGTTTCCCCAATGTGTTGGAAATAATGAGAGGGGGGGTGAATCAATATTCCTTTCAAATTAGAGCATTAGTTAATCTTCAATTATTATTAGTGTTTGTACAATGATAGAAGTAAAAAAAAGAAACACAAATGCACACAGTTTTTAAGGTGGAAACCTTCTCTGGGACAAAAACCACTTGAATTATTTTCTAATAATTCTTTAATTTTCAACTCCAATTGAAAATAAAGCTCCAAATTCCTAGAATCTAGAAAAGCATTCTTCTCCAGCTCCCACTAGATGGAAGCTCCAATGCCCGAGATTCTTCAGTAGTCAACTGAACGGATGCCCCAACACCTAATGAGCTACAGCTCACCCTAGCGCCATCCTACCACCCTAAATTTTTCACAAGCTTGAACCTACTAGTGACTTCATGCACCAGCCTAGCACCACCCTACCACCCTATAGAATTAAAAACAAGAATAAACTCCCATACGAGGGAATATGGTCCACTTTACAATGATATAGAATGATGTAGAAGAACAAGACACACTAAAACATAACCCCAACTATGACACAACCACCTAATGATGATCCATAGACCTCCTGACACTGCCTCTTCTACTCTTGGCAGATAGACACTCGTGCAATTTTTTACAATGATGCATTTACAATGACTTAGTACAATGATACCTTAACAATGATTGTATGCAATGCTGCCCACTTGAAGACTTCATGTGCTGAACTTCTTGCTGCTGTTATGCACCTTGATTACTGCTCTTGTCATGCTACCCTCTGTTGCACCTTGCTTTGCTTTGCTGCCCTAGAAATTTTAGTCCTTTGTAGCCCTTGACAACACACGATCTAGTTTGTTCTTTCTTTCTATAATATCGATATTGAATCTGGTGAATCTCTGTTATTTCAGCTACCCAATATATGATTTTCGGTTTTGTAGTAGTACTCTAAGTCTTCTTTCCAATGCCATAGGTTTGATCCAATTTGGATTCTTCAAGAGAGAGTTATTCCCAATCTCTCATAATGACCTAATTATGGAATGTTTCAGTAGGGGAAAGTTGTACGGCGTGCCACGTATCACTAGTTTTTCATTCTGCTCTAAAATTGATAGAGAAAAATCTATAGTCCATGCACTATCTACCACTTTTTATAGAATTCCAATCCGATACTCAAAGAGAGAGTTGTGATGATTTTCCCAAGGTCACTTCTTTGAGATGAAGTTCGGGAGCCTAAAAAAGCATTGACTTCCACAGATCATATCTCCGAAAATGTTGCACACCCTGATCTGAAATTTTTACAGGAGCTTCCTTAGGATTTCGGCTTCGCCTCATAAACATTTCAGCTTTTGAACCTTCATAGAAACAAATTCAGAGTGCAAAAACCATGATGACTTGTTTAAAGTGGCCAAATCCTTGTATAAGGAGGATATGAGGATCACAATTTATATAAATGATTAGGATGAGAGGGGCTTCAACAAGTGAGTGTGGGAGGGATTTTAGAAGCTTAAAAATTATTAAATATTGAATTTTCAATGACCCATGCCACAACCCCATGGGGTTTTAGCCCACTAACTAGGGTTACAAACTTCAAACATGAATATCTCTCAAACCGTGAAGAATTACGTGGCGTGTCATATATCAACGGAAATGTAATGTTCCTAAATTAGCTAAGCTAATTGGAACATTAGAATTTTATTTTTATTTTTCATGTTTATAAATAATAGACTAATGGAGGACATGCAACACTCCTTAGATATAAAAATAAATACATGCTCAATGTGAGCAAGATTAAATATGAGTTGGTTGCATAAAAACCACTTGTGTATGAACATGGCTACGCTATTTGACTGGGTCAACAGGACCAAATCACAAGACAATCTAGGAGCATTGAACCTCCTAGGTGATCAGCGCAGTTCTAGAAGGAGGAATTTAGTGTGAAAGGGGCTAATGGATTTGAAGTGGTTTAGGGTTTTGCACATCCTCATTTTATAAAAAGGATGGAGAGGAATCAAGGAGGGTTGTTGATTATTTGTGGTTACTTGAGAAAATCGAGTTCTCTTGGCTAGTTAGCCAAAGGGAAGAGGGTTTCCTGTTTAGGAACCCTCTCTCCTTCCATGGAGTAGCTCTTTGGAGGAGGATGTTCAACTTTGTCCACTATCCGGCATTTGGCCAAGCTTCTAATTCCAACTGCAATGCAGATCTTGTTGAGGGTTTGATTGCTCTTGTAAGCTGCAACAAGTGGAGAATAGATATTTCTAGATCTAGGGAGTTCTAGCACCCCTTGTCACTGGGAAACTCATCTGTCCCATTGATAAGTTGGTTTTAGACTCATTGGGCTTCAGATCCATATCTTGGCATTAGGCCAAAGTGTACTTTCAGCGGACTGCGCAGTTTCTCTTCCCTGAGCTGCGTAATTCTTGAGGAGCAGTGTTGCAGGTGTTTGGAGTTCTCCTGGAGGAGAGATCTCTAGTGGAAAGGATCCCTCCTTTCACTGTGGTGATCCATGGATTGGCCAACCAGTCCATGTACCCTTTAGATCTGATTTATTTTCTGATTTATTTACTGCAGAATTTTTGAATACTGCTATATAACTGTGTCTTAGATCTCAGATCTACTCACTATGGTTCATCAATTGCTGAGATCCCCAAGGGGAGTGTAATAAAGAGGCTCTTTGGCTTCCAGATCTGTAAGAGAGATCTGTTTTCATGCAAGGATCTGTTGTAGATATGATTTATAATAAAATGAAGCTTCAACCTCCTAAAATTTACGCTGAAGAGTTTTCTGGGTAATTTCCTATGCTGTAGCGCCTCAACCCAAGATGATTTGATGATGATTGTGTCATATTTAAACTAATAGCTTCATAAAATCATGCTGCCTGAGCTTCAGTAAATTCTGCATATTCAAAATCATGGGGATTGGGTGTTTTTCTTGACTAGTCGGGAAGGAGGAACTGTTTAACATAGAAAAACTTATTTTTTTTGCTGAAATTCGACATGGGAGTCCCTCATAACCCTATATATCAGATACAACTACTTTTCCACATTATTTTTACGCAGATCTCTGATTATACTCGTTTTAGGACTTAAATCTTCACTTTTCCCCACCCCCTTGGTTCATAAAATGATGTATAAATTATTTCTGTAGTTCAAGACATGTATTTATATCTATTGAATATTTTTTTAAGCTTATTCATCAGTTCAATATCGTTATACAGTTTCCAGATTGCTGCAGTCCCTCATTTGGGCAGTTTTTAAGGCAAGCTAGGTGTGGGAGAACTGTTTAACCCACCTAGTAAGATTTGTTTCTACTCTCCTCTTGGTATTGGGTTTTATATTATCAGATCTAAGGGATAAAAGATTTGATATTAGTTTCTGAAGCACCCATCTCTGAAAAATGCATTTTTCAGGCTTGGCTTGCTGAGCATCCCCTCTTGGAAATATTAGCTCTTGACATAGTTCTATAGACAGAGTCTGCAAGTGGGCCAGCTAGCCTCTGGGTCTCATCCTTTCTTGTAAAGGTGACATACCCGGTAAATTCCCCTACAATCAATCTCTAGAATAGTTCAGTTGTTTATTGTTAATGTTTTTGAAAAAGGGAATATGACTTGCCGGATTCATGAGCAGTTCCCAATTTGGAACATTACAGTGGTATCAGAGCATGATCTCTGGCTCAGCCTATGAGATCAAGCTATCAAAAGAAACAAGAAGAAAACCAGAGAGAAGAAAGCTGAAGGAGATGATTTTTACCTCATCATACTTCAAATCCAGGAAGAGCCTCTTCAAAGAGGTTAGACAGAAGAAAGAAGGAGGAAGAAAATGAAACTCCTAGAGGGTTTCAAGAAGAAAAAAGTTGTAGTGAGACCTGCAGAAGGTTTCAAGAAGGAGAGGAAGATCCATGCACTTCCTATCCTCACAAATAAGGAGAACTATACAGATAAAAACTAGAGCATGGCT
Organism: Pinus albicaulis; assembly: GCA_034641835.2. Classification (NCBI taxonomy): domain Eukaryota; kingdom Viridiplantae; phylum Streptophyta; class Pinopsida; order Pinales; family Pinaceae; genus Pinus; species Pinus albicaulis. The sequence goes on along the minus strand of CM076583.1, from coordinate 26,436,229 downwards.
CCACCACTTGAAAGAATGATGGGTGAGAAGATCTCCCTGCTCCCTTTTCAGATCATGAAGGACATTGAAGAAAATCTCAAGGAGATTGGAAAGGTGGAGACTTGTACCAGCGCTGTCACAACCTTGGAGGAGCAGCCTTCATGTTCAAAAATGGAGGAATTCCACACAGTTGTAGAAGAATTTTTGCTTCTATTCACCAAGGTATGATTAAAGATTCATTTATGCTCATTTCAGTACATTATATGAGGAGATCCACATCTTTTCATGCTGCTGATTTAGAGAAACAGAGTTGCATTGCTCTATACAAAGTTGGTGATGAAGAGAAGCTTGCTCAAGATCCCATGGAGTGCAGGAAACTAATTTGGGATGATGGTATCCCTCATGGGAGGTGTACCAAGTTGGAGGATGGAGAGCAAGAGGCTAGAAAGCCACTTGCAGATTTTTGGCACTAGGCAGCAGGAGGCTTGGCTGCACTGGCTGCTCTTGGAAGAGTTTGATCATCACACTCTTCTAAGGGTATGTGGCGGGATACTTGCATCATGGAGCAGTAAAGAGTATGGGCACATTATGTTGGCATAAAATTTTTCATGTCAAGCACCATGTTGTCACTACATGGATGGGATGATGGAAGTATGAGAAAGCAGCAAAGGATTTTCTTGCTTGGGATGTTCTTGAGAGAGCAAGGGCAGATTTGCTCTCACATTTTTCATGATGTTGCAGGAGTAGAAGATGGCACTATCATAGTGCAAAGGGGTTACTCCTTGACCTTAGATGTTCAAGAATGACTTTCTTCATGGGAAGGACGTCTCATATGTAGCATCATTATGGGCGATGCATTTGACATTCTGCATGTCAAAGATTGGAGCTATGAGTTGATGGGAGCCTACTTGCATAGGCCAACAACGTTGTCACTTTGGAGCTGGGATATTGATGGAGTATTCCCAGGATCACTTCTCATTCGATGCACTTGGTGAGGAAAGAGGAGGTGAAGAATATGAAGTGGTAGATGGAGACATCTATTACTGTGGTGTGCTTTTCTTGACTTGGGTTTCCAAGTAGGAGGAGAAGGACTTTCATGCAGCACTTGGTTCATCCCCCTTCATGGGAGTGTGCCAAACTATTATTGAGGATTCATTCATGAGTCCATGTATCTTCTTGCTCCCTACATATGGTGAGGACTTTTTCTTGCATTCTCTTACCATCTCTTGGTAGTGCATTGCTCCACAAGAGGGAAAGCTATTTATTGAGCTTCATGAACTTCATTGGGCCAAATTGCATGATGGAGATAGCCATCTATTATGTGGCCTTGGGAAAAGATTTTTTCCTTACATGTGGATTCTTTATTCATATGATTAACCATGTCACAGGAGGAAATTTTCCATATACTCTTCTTAAGTAGAAGTTGAGAAGACTGCGTTGTGAGAATTTGGGGGACTGTTGATAATCTCTTGCATCACATAGAACCTTCAGTATCTCCCTCATTATGAAGATGATCATGTTTTCTTTTTGCTGATGTTGTCATTATGTCTATTGAGAGCATGATTGAGGAGGAGACACATGAGATGAGTGTGTCCTTTGGGGAAGGAGATCCCCTCATTTTCTACAGCACATGTTCTAATGGGAACATGGGATAAGTTGTGGCCACCATAGCCAGACACTTGTTTCTCTTGGAGGTGGGCCATGTATGTGATGGAATGCCATGTGATGACTATCTCATATCCCTCACATATGGAGTGTCTTGGGCCATCTGGTTTTGCAGCGTTGGAGGAAGGATCTTTGTAGATCTAATCTCCATGATGCCACTTGAGGGTAATATCCTTACAGCCCAAGATCAGTTTTTACTCTAAACTTATCCCAAGTGGAGAGGAGAATAGCGTGGGGTAGGCCATCTTGTCTACCATGTGCAGATTTTCAGCCCACCTATTTTGCAGGAGCTCAAGGTGGAGGAACATTTTCATAGAGTTGCCATGTCATGAGGTGACTCATTTTTGGTGGATGATTACTTGAGGATGGAGAACTCACATGGGGGATGTTATTTCCCAATACACTTCAGATTCCATGCCTTAAGGGAGCCTCTAGGCAACACCTTATTGCCTTCTTGAGTATTTGATTGTTTCATGTTGATAGCTATTCAGCTAGCTTGCATGCTTGGGAGGGCAATATGGAGATTCATTGTTGACACAACATCTCATTATTTGGAGGATTTCATCATATGGGGATGGTACAATAGGAGGAGGAGACATCTTTCAGTTCTATCCTTGCAGTTGCTTGAGGACAAGAAACATTTGGGAGGGGAGGACAGTAATGTTCCTAAATTAGCTAAGCTAATTGGAACTTTAGAATTTTGTTTTATTTTTCATGTTTATGAATAATAGACTAATGGAGGACATGCAACACTCCTTAGATATAAAAATAAATACATTCTCAATGTGAACAGGATTAAATATGAGCTGGTTGCATAAAAACCACTTGTGTATGAATAGGGCTAAGCTATTTGACTGGGTCAACAGGACCAAATCACAAGACAGTCCAGCTGCATTGAACCTCCTAGGTGATCAACACAGTTCTAGAAGGAGGAATTCAGTGTGAAAGGGGCCAATGCATTTGAATTGGTTTAGGGTTTTTCACATCCTCATTTTATAAAAAGGAGGGAGAGGACTCAAGGAGGGTTGTTTATGATTTGTGGTTGCTTGAGCAACTCGAGTTATCTTGGCTGGTTAGCCAAAGGGAAGAGGGTTTCCTGTTTAGGAACCCTCTCTCCTTCCATGGAGTAGCTCTTTGGAGGAGGATGTTCAGTTTTTTCCACTATCCGACATTTGGCCAAGATTCTACTTCCAACTGCAATGCAAATCCTATTGAGGGTTTGATTTCTCTTGTAAGCTGCAGCAAGTGGAGAATAGATCTTTCCAGATCTATGGAGTTCTAGCACCCCTTGTCACTGGGAAACTCATCTATCCCATTTATAAGTTGGTTTTAGACTCATTGGGATTTAGATCCATATCTTGGCATCAGGACAAAGTGTACTTTCAATGGACTACGCAATTTCTCTTCCCTGAGCTGCGTAATTCTTGAAGAGCAGTGTTGCAGGTGTTTGGAGTTCTCCTAGAGGAGAGATCTCTAGTGGAAAGGATCCCTCCTTTCACTGTGGTGATCCATGGATTGGCCAACCAATATATGTACCCTTCAGATATGATTTATTTTCTAATGTATTTACTGTAGAATTTCTGAATACTGCTGCAGAACTGTGTCTTAGATCTCAGATCTACTCACTATGGTTCATCAATTGCTGAGATCCCGAAAGGGAGTGTAATAAAGAGCCTCTTTGGCTTCCAGATCTGTAAGAGATATCTGTTTTCATGAAAGGATATGTTGTAGATCTGATTTATAATAAAATGAAGCTTTAGCCTTCTGTAATTTATTCTGAAGAGTTTTCTGGGTAATTTCCTATGTTGCAGCACCTCAATCTTGAGGGTTATTTCATGTAAATCTCTGTTTTCTTACATATTTTGCTTAAGCCATGAAAACAAGCTTATTTTCTGATTATTGTGTCATATTTCAACTAATAGCTTCAGAAAATCACGCTACATGAGCTTCAGTAAATTCTGCATATTCAAAGTCATGGGGATTGGGTGTTTTTCTTGACTAGTTGGGAAGGAGGAACTATTTAACATAGAATTTTTTATTTTTTTTCTTCTGAAATTTGACATGGGAGTCCCTCATAACCCTAGCTATCATATCCAACCACTTTACCACATTATTTGTATGCATATCTCTGATTATACTCATTTTAGGACCTAAATCTTCACTTTTCCCCACCCCCTTGGTTCATAAAACGTTGTATAAATTATTTATGTAGTTAAAGGCATGTATTTCTGTCTATTGCATATATTTTTAAGCTTATTCATCAGTGCAATACCGTTATACAGTTTCCAAATTGCTGAAGTCCCTCATTTGGGCAGTTTTTAAGGCAAGCTAGGTGTGGGAGAACTGTTTAACCCACCTAGTCAGATTTTTTTATGATCTCCTCTTGTAATTTGGTTTTATATTATCATATCTAAGGGATCCAAGAGTTGATATTAGTTTTTGAAGCACCCATCTCTGAAAAATGCGTTTTTCAGGCTTGGCTTGTTGAGCATCCCCTCTTGGAAATATTAGCTCTTGACATAGTTCTATAGACATAGTCTGCTAGTGGGCCAACAAGCCTCTGGGTCTCATCCTTTCCTGTAAAGGTGACATACCCAGTAAATGCCCCTACATTCAATCTCTAGAATAGTTCAGTTGTTGATTGTTAATGTTTTTGAAAAAGGGAATATGATTTGTCGGATTCATGAGCAGTTCCCAATTTGGAACATTATAGGAAAAATCTCGACAAGTAGAAACCATAAAAATAAATATTGACCCAAAATATAATAACTTGGTATGTCAAAATTTCCATGCAATATTTGGGTAGCCCTTGGTGCTGCTTGGGTTGATATCAATGACAACCGCTGATCAACAATCTCCCCCTTTTGCATTGATGGCAACACAAGTACTCCCCCTGCGATCATGACACCTCTTCCTACAACATTATCTCCCCCTTTGACATCAATGGAAAAGGGTAACTCCCCCTAACACACAACCATCCTGCAGACCTTTACACACTTCCACTCCCCCTTTATATTCTAAATATGGAAAATCTAATGAGAACTTGGGAGAATCCCAAGCTTCTGGCGAAGATATTCAAATGCTTCACGAGGTAAAGGTTTAGTGAAGATATCAACGATTTGTTCTTTTGTACCAACATACCCAAGTTTGATATTCTTTTGAGCGACTTGTTCTCTAACAAAATGATATTTGATCGGAATGTGTTTTGTTTTTGAATGCATGACAAGAATCTTGGAGGTGTTGATGGCATTGGTGTTGTCACAGAATATGGGAATAGGCTCACTGAATTGTACTTGATGATCTTGAAAAGTTTGTTTCATCCAAAGGACTTGAGTACAACATGCTACTGCTGCAATGTATTTTTCTTCCGCTGTAGATAATGAGATTGAGGTTTTCTTTTTGCTAGACCATGATACGATAAAACCACCTAGATAAAATGCTACTCCACTTGTAATCTTACGATCATCAACGCTTCCTACCCAATATACATCTGTAAAGGCTTGAATAATGAGAATGAGATTTTTACCCTTTCGATACCACAATCCATATTCTTCTGTGCCCTTTACATATCGAAGAATTCTTTTGACAGCAATAATATGTGATTATTTTGGTGCTACCTGGAATCTTGCTACTTTTCCAACTGCTTGCATAACATCTAGTCGGGAGGCTGTTACATATAGAAGACTACCAATAGAGGATTTGTACAACCTTTGATGCACATCCTTGGATGAGTCGTCTATGCTCAATTTGCAACCTGTTACCATCGGAGTAAGGATGAGTTTGCATTCTTCCATTTTGAATTTCTTGAGCATTTCCTTGATGTATTTGGCTTTACATATAAATATTCCTTTCTCTTGCTAAGATATTTGAATCCCTAAGAAGTATGTCAGCTTACCAAGTAAAGACATATCGAACTCACTTTTCATATTTCTAGAAAAGTTCTTACTTAGTTTATCATCATTTCTACCATATATTATATCATCCACATATCATCTCAACGATTGTTAAATTATCTTTATCTATTTGTACATAAATATTACTATCAACAATACCTTTCTTGAATGCTTGTTGACGTAGTTATCCATAAAGATGAGCATATCATGCTCTGGGAGCCTGCTTAAGACCATATAGAGCCTTCTTTAACCTGCAAACATAGTCCTCTTTTTCTCATAGTAGAAAACCTTTAGGTTGTTCGATGTGAACTTCTTCTTATAATTCGCCATTCAGAAATGCTGACTTAACATCCATTTGGTAGACTTTGATTTTTCTTGAACATAAATAGGCAAGAAACATTCAGATGGCTTCCATTCTGGAAACTGGTGCAAATGTTTTGTCGAAATCAATTCCTTCCACTTGTGCATAGCCTTTGCAAACCAATCTTGCTTTGTTTTTGGTAACTTGTCCATCTTCATTCAATTTTTTCTTGAACACCCATTTAGTCCCAATGAAATTTTTATCTTTTGGTTGTGGAACTAATTCCCATGTGTTATTCTTCTCAATTTGATCCAATTCTTCATTCATAGCTGCTACCCAATGTTCATTCTGGTTGGCTTCCTCAAAACTACTAGGCTCAAAGGTTGCTAGAAAAGCAATGTGAGCTTGTTGTGATGAACGAAGTTGCTGACCTTCATTTATGTCACCAATGATTTCATTTGATGGATGGTCCTTTTGAATCCATTCTTTTGTTTTCTTTGGAGGAGCTTCTTGTTGTTGTTCTGGTATATCTTGATGATTATTATTTACTTCTTCCTTGTTGATAGTTGCTTCTTGTTCTAGAATTTTCTTTGTGTCTTTTTCAGCCTCTATCTCAAGTTTCAAAGATTCTAGATCGTCATCATTATTCATTAGAACACCATATTCTTCAAATGTAACAATTATGCTCTACACTATCATTTTTTGTCTTAGATTATAGCATTTATAGGCCTTTCTTTTGCGCGAGTAACCAACAAAGATACCTTCATCAACACGTGATTCGAACTTACCCAATTTTTATCTTCTCTTTTGATATAACATTTTCTTCTGAAGATTCTAAAATATTTTACATTAGCTATTTTTCCTTTGCATAATTCATATGGGGTCTTGTTGCAATTATTTCTGAGAAGACTTCAATTGATAATGAAGACTTTCGTATCAATTGCTTGAACCCATAATTTTTCATCCAATTTTGAGTCCTTCAACATTGTTCTATCCATTTCCTATATGGTTCTGTTCTTTCTTTCAGCAACTCCATTTTGTTGAGGTGTTCGTGCTGTTGAAAATTGTCTTTTTATTCCATTTTCGTCACTAGATTGCTGAAATAATTTGGAAGTGAATTCTCCGCCATTATTTGATCTTAGACACTTTATTTTCAAATTAGTTTCATTTTTTATGAACTCCTTGTAGATCTTAAAGCACCCAAATGCTTCATATTTTTTCTGTAGGAAACTGACGGCTGTCAGCCTAGTATAGTCATCTATCATTAACATGAAATATAATTCTCCATTTAAGCCTTTTGTTCTCATAGGACCACATAGATCAGTATGTATCAATTCCAATGGATGTGATGCAAAGAGTTCTTTTGTTTTAAATTGGACTTTTTTCCGCTTGTCGTGCCAACAAGCCTAACATAGTGTGTTGGAACGTTTTGAGATTTTCAGCATTTCTCGTACTGCTTCGTTTTTGCTTATCGTGACAATATTGTTAAAGTTTATGTGACCCATTCGTTTGTGCCATAACTAGATTTCATCTTCTTTAGCTAGTAGACATGCTTTAGTTGCTTCATCTAGAACATATATGTCGTTTGGAGCTCGAATTGCTGTAGCCACAATTTTGCCATACCTGCCTTTCCTGATTTCACATTTTGTGGAGTTGAATAACATTGTGTGTCCTTGATCACAACTTTGTCCAACACTAGGCAGATTGTGATTCATGTTTTCAACCAACAGAACATTCTTGGCTATAACATCTTTGCTTCCGAGAGTGACAATACTTGATCCTATAACATTTGAAGATCCATCATTTCCAAAGGATACGGTTCCATCCTTCTTCTCTTTCAGAGATACAAATTTCCTTCTATCTCTAGTCATATGCGTTGAGCAACCGCTATCAACATACCACACATCTTTGTTGTTTTGAGCCTTGAGAGCAAGAGCACAATTATCAGTCTTCTTCTTCTTCCATGTTCGTTCGTTTTGTGGCTTCGAAGATTCTTCTAGAGGATTTTCAAGTTTGCAGTCTCTGGCTATGTGTCCAAAGTTATGAAATTTGTAACATTCCATATTATTTCTTAAATGTTCAAATCTATTGATGTTTCTTTGAGCCCTGGGAGGTTCATATTTGAAGGATCTCCGGGAATTGTATTGGTTCCTAGGGTACATGCGACATTCTATAGCTTTATGACTGAATTTCCACATGAATAACAATAGCCATGAAAAATATGTTGGTACCTGGATGGAAATCTCCGTCGAGGAATCATATTCCAAGGATGTTCTTGCGAATATTGTCCAATGAAGTCTACATGCATGTAAGATCTCATAGGTTCATTGTATTGGTTATTTCATCAACGTATTGGAAGTATGCTGCAATGTTGCAATCTTCTTTCATTTTGAGTTGCTCAAATTTTGTTGTATAGATTTGAAGTTTTGCTTCCTTGACATTTGAGTCACATGCATATATATTCTCAATCTTGTCCCATACATTTTTGGCATTTTTACAACCCAACACCTTATGATAAGCAGATTCAATAAGTCCACTAATAATAATATTCTTTGCTTTTGCATCATTTACCAAATTCTTCTTACCTTGTTCATCTGTGGTTGATGTAAATCCATTTTGAAAAGTGTCCCATACTTCATAACCTTGCGCAAAGAGATAGACCTTCATTCTTCCTTTCCAGAGTGCATAATTATTTTCATTGAATAGAGGTTCAACATTCTTGGTATGCTCCATGACCTCCTTCCAGCTATTAAACTGCTATTGAAGGAACCGAGCTCCGATACCAATTGTTGGAAATACTGAGAGGGAGGGTGAATCAGTATTCCTTTCAATTAGAGCATTAGTTAATATTCAATTATTATCAGTGTTTGTACAATGATAGTAGTAAACAAAAGGAACACAAAGGCACACAGTTTTTTAGGTGGAAACCCTCTCCGAGACAAAAACCACCTAAATGCTTTTCTAATAATTCTTTGATATTCAACTCCAATTGAAAATAAAGCTCCAACTTCCTAGAATCTAGAAAAGAAATCTTCTCCAATTCCCACTAGATGGACACTCCAACACCCAAGATTCTTCAGCAGTAAACTGAACAGATTCCCCAACACCCAATGAGCTACAACTCACCCTAGCGCCACCCTACCACCCTAAATTTTTCACAGGCTTGAATCTTTTGGTGACTTCATGCGCCAGCCTAGCACCACCCTACCACCCTATAGAAGAATAAAACAAGAATGGACTCCCGTACGAGGGAAAATGGTCCACTTTATAATGATATAGAATGGTGTAGAAGAAGAAGACACACTAGACCATAACCAAGATTGTTGGACATTTGGTTCAAGGCTCCTCGTGTTTTTCATGACATGGGCTAACCGCCTTTCATGGATCCTAACTTTGGCAATTGTAGCGGAGACTAATGCTTGCGAGTTTTGGTTTAACAGCAATCGTGAGTCCAACAAGTGGTATCAGAGCGACAGGTCTCGAGTTTGAAACTCACCCGACTCACGTTGGGGGGGGGGGGGGGGGGGAGATTGTTGGACAATGGGTTCAACGCCCCCCGTATGTTTCACGACATGGACTAACCACCTCTCGTGGATCCTAACTCTGGTGATTGTAGCGGAGACTAACGCTTGCGGGTTTTGGTCTAATGGAAATCATGAGTCCAACACAATGAATGAGGGATAGAAACTTCTTGCCTACTCAAAAGCATTCCCACTATTGGATGCTATTTCATTTTCCATGTTGCAATTACCCATCGGCCACCCTTTGAACCCCCTGTAGGAAGGATAGCCACTGGTTTAACTCCTTGAACTAACCTTCCTGCTATCTTAGTTGACTTTAACAAACATATATTATAAAGCAACCCCGTATGTCGTTTGGAGGAATGCTAATTTGGGCTAGTGGAGGTCCCAAGGTCGAATCCCCACCCTGACTATTACACAGTAATTTTTCACTCTACTCACTTCCTGTCCCTGATCCTGAAGTTCCCTGTGGTGAATCCTATGCAGTATTTCCATCTGGAAAAATACATAAACAAATCCTCTAAAGACTCAAATAAATATGCCTTGAAATATCATTGAAGAAACTTAGCTAAAACCCTAAATTTTTGGGTCAGCATGCTTCTCTAGTGCCATGCCCGTGCTGATGGCAGGTTGATAGTTCTGACCTAGTGTTATCAGCGCTCTATTGACCAAGAAAACCATGCTGAACCCCTTTTGGAAATGTTTCCTCAAATGGAGGAGAAGCTTCGACCTCTAGAAGTTTCCAGGATGGTGAGCTCAATGTCATTCGATGAAGATAGGGTCGAGCTCTCTCATTTAGAGATTTTGATCTTATAAATGGGGGGTTATCCCTTGAAATTTGGACCTTCCTCCTTCTATCATGGGCTCCAAACTCCCTCTCCCTTCCTATAAATTGATCCCCATCCTTCCACTACTAGTTGGTCATTGTTGGGCTGGTCTAATCATTCAATTTCCTTGCATCCCTATATTGTGATAATGCCTAAGCTATCTGGGAGAAAGAGTGCTTTAAGAGCTTCGCTGAAGGACTCATACATCACCAAAAGGAGGCCTCCAACATCAGGGCCACGGTTGTAAGCTCTATCTTTCATATTTATTACTAAAACATTTGGTGTTTGTTTTATATATTTGTCTAATCATTTACGCAAATAGTCTAATGCTCCTTGATATGTCAGATAACTGATATTAAATGTATGTTTTATATTGGATTTTACGTTTGTTGTTATCTCTTGATCTCCTATAGGTAATCATATTCTACTAGTAGCGAGGAGCAAGCCTAAGGGACTATGGATCTAGGCCATCATCAAAGGATTTGAGCATATCATCAAGAAGAGGTAGGCTTATTCCCTTTCTCATCTTGTTTTGGATATTAGCTAAGAAATCTTGCATTAGATAGTCTCTTAAATTGTGAGACCCACTCTAAGGCTAGAGATATCACCTCTGTCCCACAAAGTAAAATCCCCTTGCAAGTTATGTAAGGGTGACCACCTTCTTAGAAATTGTCTTGATATTCCCAAGGTATTAGAAGTGTGGTCCACCGGCTCACATCGGCCTCTAGAGATCATGCTGGTGATAAAACATCAACTAGTAATAATAAGTCCCATGGGAAAAAGGGTAAAGTCAAATTTCCTTGTATGTTATGTGAAGGGAATCATCTCATTCACCTTTGTCCTTATATGGATGAAGCCTCGAAAGTTTTGGATAACCTTATTGCTTCTAAGCCTTGTATTCTTGTTGCTTACCAGAAGCTTTTCCCTGATCCTATGCTAGTTGATCGAGTGATTGATCAAACGTCATCTCTGGTCAATCCCGCTTTCTCTATAAGTGAATCTCACAAGTTTTTTCCTGACCAACCATTGGTTGAGAAAATGGTTGAATTGATTTCACCTTCAATTGATCAGGTCTTTCCTATACAGAGTGAACCTCATACCACTCAGGTTATTTTTTTTTCTTCATATTCCTATGGAAATCCTCCTATTCCCACGGTACAAGAGGGTGACCCTCCCATTCCCGTAACACAAGGGGGAAGTTCCATTCTTCCCACGACACCCCCTCCAAGTAGTTTGGTTGCTTCCTTTGATTGGAGTCGACTGACAAGATATCGTCTTCCTTCTTATGTGTCATTTGAGATCGTGGTATAGGCCTATAATTGTTGGAAATACTAGGGGGGTGAATCAATATTCCTTTCAATTAGTATTATTATTAATATTTTATAGCATTAGTTAATCTTCAATTATTATCAGTGTTTTTACAATGATAGCAGTAAACAAAAGGAACACAAATGCACACAGTTTTTAAGGTGGAAAACCCCTCCGGGCAAAAAACCACCTGAATTCTTTTCTAATAATTCTTTAATATTCAAATCTAATTGAAAATATAGCTCCAACTTCTTAGAATCTAGAAAAGCATTCTTCTCCAGCTCCCACTGGATGGACGCTCCAACACCCGAGATTCTTCAGTAGTTAACTTAATGGATGCCCCAACACCCAATCAGCTACAACTCACCCTAGCACCACCCTACCACCCTGAAGTTTTCACAAGCTTGAACATGTTGGTGACTTCATGCACTAGCCTAGCACCATCCTACCACCCTATCGAAGAATAAAAGAACAATGGACTCCCATACCAGGGAAAACGATGCATTTTACAGTGATATAGAATGATGTAGAAGAAGAAGACACAATAGACCATAACCCCAACTATGACAGAACCACCTAATGATGATCCTACACCTCCCAACACTGCCTCTTCAGCTCTTGGCAGATAGACACTTGTACAATTCTTACAATGATGCCTTTACAATGACTTAGTACAATGATACCTTACAATGATTGTATGCAATGCTACCCACTTAAAGACTTCATGTGGTGAACTTCTTGCTGTTGTTCTAAACATTGATTGCTGCTCTTTTCATGCTACCCTCTATTGCACCTTTCTTTTCTTTGCTGCCCTAGAAAGTATGGTCATTTTTAGCCCTTGACAACACATGATCTAGCTTTTTCATGCCTTCTAGGAGCTCGATATTGAATCTGGTGTATCTTTGTTATTTTAGATCCCTAATATGTGATTTTCGGTCTTGTAGTAGTCCTTAGAGTCTTCTTTCCAATGCCATAGGTTTGACCCAATTTTGATTCTTCAAGGCAAATTTATGCCAATCTCTCACAACGACCTAATTATGGACTGGTTCAGTAGAGCGAACTTGTATGGTGTGCCACGTGTCACTATTTTTTATTTGGCTATGAAATTGATACATTGAAACCTACAGTCCATGTGCTATCCTCCACGTTTTTCATAATTCCAATCCGATACTCAGAGAGAGAGTTATGATTTTCCCAAGTTCACCTCTTTGAGATGAGGTTCAGGAGCATGCAAAAGCCATAACTTCCACAGATCATATCACCAAAAATATTACACATCATGCATTGAAATGTTTACAGGAGCTTCCTCAGGATTTCAGCTTTGCCTCATAAAAATTTTAGTTTCTGAACCTTCGTATAAAGAAATTTCTAGCACAAATTCTATGCTGACATGTTTCAGGTAGCGAAATCCCTGCATGAGGAGGATATGAGGATCACACTTTATATAAATGGTTAGGTTGAGAGGTTCTTCAAAAAGTGAACATGGGAGGGATTTTAGGAGATTAAAAATTATTAATTATTGAATTTTCAATGACCCATGCCACAACCCCAAGGGGTTTTAGCCCACTAATTGGGGTTACTAACTTCAAACATGAATATCTCTCAAACCATGAAGAATTACGTGGCGTGCCATATATCAACGAAAACATCTCGACAAGTAGAAACCATAAAAAAATTATTAACCCAGAATATAGTAATTTGGTAGGTCAAAATTCCCATGCAAGATCAGGGTAGCCCCTGGTGTTGCTTGGGTTTTTATCAATGACAACCACTGATCAAAAATCTCCCCCTTTGGCATTGATGGAAACACAAGTACTCCCCCTGCGATCATGACAACTCTTCCTAGAACATTCTCTCCCCCTTTGACATCAATGGAAAAGGGTAACTCCCCCTAACACACAACCATCCTATGGACCTATACACACTTCCACTCCCCCTTTGTTTTATGAATAAGGAAAATATAATGAGAACTTGGGAGAATCCCAAGCTTTTGGCAAAGATATTCAAATGCTTCATGAGTACTCTTACGATCATCAATGCTTCCTGCCTAATATGCATCTGTAAAGGCTTGAATAATGAGATTATTATCCTTGGGATACCACAAGCCGTATTCTATTGTTCCCTTTAGATATCGAAGATTTTTTTTGACGACAATAATATGTTATTCTTTTGGTGCTACTTGGAATCTTGCTACTTGTCCAACTGCTTGCATAACATCTGGCTGGGAGGCTATTACATATAGAAGACTACCAGTCATAGATCTATACAACTTATGATCCACATCCTTGGATGAGTCGTTTATGCTCAATTTGCAACCTATTACCATCGGAGTAAGGACATGTTTGCAATCTTCTATTTTTAATTTCTTGAGCATTTCCTTGATGTACTTGGCCTGACATATAAATATTCCTTTCTCTTGATGAGATATTTGAAGGCCTAAGAAGTATTTCAGCTCACCAAGTAAAGACATCTCAAACTCTTTTTTCATCTTTGTAGCAAAGTTCTTACTTAGTCGAACATCATTGCTATCAAAGATTATATCATCCTCTTTATCTAGTAGATGTGCCTTAGTTGCTTCATCTAGAACATATAAGTCGTTTTGAGCTTGACATGTTGTAGCCACAATTTTACCATACCTACCTTTCTCGATTTCACATTTTGTGGATTTGAATAGTATTATGTGTCCTTGATCACACATTTGCCCAACAATGAGCAGATTGTGATTCATGTTTTCAACCAATAGAACATTCTTGGCTAGAGCATCTTTTCTTCTGAGACTGACGATACCTAATCCTATAACATTTGAAAATACATCATTTCCAAAGGACACAGTTCCATCCTTCTTCTCTTTCAGAGATACAAATTTCTTTCTATCTTCAGTCATATGCATTGAACAACTGATAATAATATTCTTTTCTTTGCATCATTTACCAAATTCTTCTTACCTTGTTCATCTTTTGTTGATGTAAATCCATTTTGAACAGTGTTCCATACTTCGTAACCTTGCACTAAGAGATAGACCTCCATTCTTCCTTTCCAGAGTGCATAATTATTTTCATTGAACAAAGGTACACCATTCTTGGTATGCTCCATGACCTCCTTCCAGTTGTTAAACTAGTATTGAAGGAACCAAGCTCTGATACCAATTTTTGGAAACACTGAGAGGGGGGGTGAATCAATATTCCTTTCAATTAGTATTATTATTAATCTTTTAGAGCATTAGTTAATCTTCAATTATTATCAGTGTTTGTACAATGATAGCAGTAAAAAAAAGGAACACAAATGCACATAGTTTTTAAGGTGGAAACCCTGTCTGGGACAAAAACCTCCTAGATGCTTTTCTAATAATTCTTTAATATTCAACTCCAATTGAAAAGAAATTTCCAACTTCCTAGAATCTAGAAAATCATTCTTCTCCAGCTCCCACTGGATGGACGCTCCAACGCTCGAGATTCTTCAGTAGTTAACTGAACAGATGCCCCAACACCCAATGAGCTACAACTCACCCTAGCACCACCCTACCACACTAAAGTTTTCACAAGATTGAAACTGTTGGTGACTTCATGCACCAGCCTAGCACCACCATACCACCCTATAGAAGAATAAAAGAAAAATGGACTCCCGTAGCAGGTAAAATGGTCCACTTTACAATGATATAGAATGATGTAGAAGAAGAAGACACACTAGACTATACATATGGGGAATTTTGATGTCTAAAATGGGCATCCTAAGAAAAATGTACAACCAAAATAAACTTTATAAGAACCAATAGGATTCAAGATTATGATGTCAACCATGGGGGATGATTCACCATTTTTTAATTAAAGGGTAAAAATATTAAAAAATAATAAAATAATATAACTACTTTTTCAACTCGTATTTTCAACTTATCTCACAATTTTTTTACTAAAATTTCGAGTGGGAGCACTCGTTGGATGCAAAATTTAATTCCTCATCAAGGAGTACTCATGTTACATACTTTTGATGGACCCCGCTACACAAAAAATGAGAAATACATGAAAAAACGTGATTGCAATCACCTTTTTCATGTATTTCTCATTTTTTGTGTAGTAGGATCTATCGAAAGTATGCAACATGGGTACTCCTTGGATGAGGAATTAAATTTTTCATCCAATGGGTACTCTCGCTCAAAATTTGAGTACAAACTTTGGGAGATAAGTTGAAAATACGAGTTGAAAAAATAGTTTTTTCTTTTTTGCCTCCAATATTTGATGATGTAATCAAATCTTATTTTATTATTTCCACTATTATTTTATAATTTCCTTAGGAGGCCCATTTTAGACCTAGAAATTCCCCTAATGACCCCAACTATGACACAACCAACTAGTGATGATCCTAGACCTCCTGACACTTCGTCTTCAACTCTTGGCAGATAAACACTTGTACAATTCTTACAATGACTTAGTACAATGACTATATGCAGTGCTGTCCACTTGAAGACTTCATGTGGTGAGATTCTTGCTGCTATTTTTCACCTTGATTGCTGCTCTTGTCATGCTACCCTTTGCTGCACCTTGGTTTTCTTTGCTTCCCTAGAAATTCTGGTCCTTTGCAGCCCTTGACAACACATTATCTAGCTTTCTCTTGCCTTCTAGGAGTTCAATATTGAATTTGGTATATCTCTGTATTTGAGATCCCCAATATGTGATTTTTGGTCTTGTAGTAGTCCTATGAGTCTTATTTCCAATGCCATAGGTATGACCTAATTTGGATTCTTCAAGACAAAGTTATGGCCAATCTCTCACAATGACCTAATTATGGAATGGTTCCGTAGAGCGAACTTGTATGGTGTGCCACGTGTCAATGTTTCTTTATTCGGATCTGAAATTTATATAGTGAAAACTAAAGTCCATGCACTATTCGTCACTTTTTACATAATTCCAATCTGATACTCATAGAGAGAGTTATGATGATTTTCCCAAGGTCACCTCTTTGAGATGAAGTTCAGGAGCCTGCAAAAACCCTAACTTCCACATATCATATCTCAGAAAATGATGCGCACCATGCTCTAAACTTTTTATAGGAGCTTCCTCAGGATTTCAGAATTTCCTCATAAAATTTTCAGCTTTTGAACCTTCGTAAAAATAAACTTATAGTGAAATTTCCATGATGACCTATTTCAAGTAGCGAAATCCTTGCATGAGGAGGATATGAGGATCACAATTTATATAAATGCTTAGGTTGAGAGGGTCTTCAACAAGTGAAAATGTGAGGGATTTTAGGAGCCTAAAAATTATTAATAATTCGATTTTCAATGACCTATGCCACAACCCCATGGGGTTTAAGCCCACTAATTGGGGTTACTAACTTCAAACATGAATATCTCTCAAACCGTGAAGAATTACGTGGCATGCCATATATCAACGGAAATATCTCGACAAGTAGAAACCATAAAAACCTTATTGACCCATAATATAGTAATTTGGTAGGTCAAAATTCCCATGCAAGATTAGGGTAGCCCCTGGTGCTGCTTGGGTTGACATCAATGACAACCACTGATCAACAATTTGCCCCTTTGGCATTGATGGCAACACAAGTACTCCCCCTGTGATCATGACACCTCTTCCTTCAACATTATCTCCCCCTTTGACATCAATGGCAAGGGTAACTCTCCCTGACACACAACCATCCTGAGGACCTGTACACACTTCTACTCCCCCTTTATTTTATGAACAAGGAAAATCTAATGAGAACTTGGGAGAATCCCTAGCTTCTGGCGAAGATATTCAAATGCTTCATGAGTACTCTTACAATCATCAATGCTTCCTACCCAATCTGCATCTGTCAAGGCTTGAATAATGAGATTTTTATCCTTGGGATACCACAAGCCATATTGTGTTTTTCCCTTTAGATATCGAATAATTCTTTTGAAGACAATAATATGTGATTCTTTTGGTGCTACTTGTAGTCTTTCTACTTTTCCAACTGCTTGCATAACATCTGGTTGGGAGATTGTTACATATAAAAGACTACCAGTCATAGATCTGTACAACTTTTGATCCACATCCATAGATGAGTCGTCTATGCTCAATTTTCATCCTGTTACCATTGGAGTAAGGACGGGTTTGCAATCTTCCATTTTTAATTTCTTGAGCATTTCCTTGATGTACTTGGCTTGACGTATAAATATTCCTTTCTCTTAATGAGATATTTGAAGCCCTAAGAAGTATGTCAGCTAACCAAGTAAAGACATATCGAACTCTTTTTGCATCTTTGCAACAAATTTCTTACTTATTCGATCATCATTGCTATCAAAGATTATATCATCCTCTTTAGCTAGTAGACGTGCCTTAGTTGCTTCATCCAAAACATATATGTTGTTTGGATCTCGACTTGCTGTAGCCACAATTTTACCATACCCGCCTTTCCTAATTTTAGATTTTATGAAGTTGAATAGTATTATGTGTCCTTAATCACACATTTTTCCAACACTTAGCAGATTTTGGTTCATGTTTTCAACCAATAGAACATTCTTGGCTAGAGCATCTTTGCTTCCTAGAGTGACTTTACCCGATCCTATAACATTTGAAGATCCATCATTTCCAAAGGACATGGTTCCATCCTTCTTCTCTTTTAGAGATAAAAATTTATTTCTATCTCCAGTCATATTCATTGAACAATCGCTATCAACACACCAAAAATCTTTGTTTTCTTGAGCCTTGAGAGGGAGAGCACAATTACTAGTTTTCTTCTTCTTCCATGTTCTTCGTTTTGTGGATTCGAAGGTTCTTCTGGAGGATTTTCAAGTCTGTAGTCTCTAGCTATGTGTCCAAAGTTTCAACATTTGTAACATTCAATATTATTTTTTAAATATTCAAATCTATTGATGTTTAGTTGAGCCCAGGGAGGTTCATATTTGACAAATCCACTGGAATTGTATTGGTTCCTAGGGTACGTGCGAGATTCTACAGCTTTATGACCAAATTTTCCACATGAATAACAATAGCCATGAAAAATATGTTGGTACCTGGATGGAAATCTTCGTCGTGGAATTGTCTTCCAAGGCCGTTCTTGCAAATATTTTCCAATGAAGTCTACATGCGTGTCAGACCTCATAAGTTCATTGTATTTTGTTGTAAAAGGTCCTGATTCTTCTTCTTTGAAACCGAGGCTAGTTCTGTCGTTGTAAGATTATAATTTTTGATGAGTTCTTCCAATGCCCTTGAGCTGTTGGCATAGTTTTGGACAGTTTTTCCCTTCTCCACTTTTTTACGCTGCGAGACTACTTAGGCTTCTAATTCTTCCCTTTCTTGGTTGCTTTCTTCCAACTTCTTTGAAGTGACTCTTCAATACATTTGTGTTCTTCAAATTCAACTTTGAGACCTTGAACTTGTTCTTCAAGAGTATTGGGACATATCTTCTCATCCTTGAGCTCTTTTATAAGCTTGATTTCCTCCTTAGAAAATTCTTCTATGGTCAATTATTCCTCTCTATTGTTTGATACCTCTTGTTTATTGTGCTTATCCATAAACAATACTCTCTCATTGGCTTCTTCTTCATTGTCATTGTATTCATCGGATCATGAGATATCTTCTTTTTCTTCACACTTGCAGGTGCAGGTCTTTGCCTTTGAAGGTTGTTTGTCCTTATTGGTTTTCTTAGATGCAAAAAACACAATTTCTAGATGCGAAGTACCCTCTTCTTCATCAAGTCTCATTTCATATGCTATGTGAGCTCCATGTAATTCCTCTTAGCTAAGTTTTGCCAGATTTTCACTGTATTCTATGACTGATACCTTTGGGTTTAATCTTCCTGGTAATGTTCTAAGAATCTTTCGTATAATAGTCTTCTCATCAACATGCTCTCCCAATCCTTCCAAAGTGTTGGTTATTTCATCAACGTGTTGGAAGTATGCAGTAATGTTTCCATCTTCTTTCATTCTGAGTTGCTCAAATTTTTCTCTGTAGATTTGAAGCTTTGCTTCTTTAACATTTGAGTCACCTGCATATATATTCTCAAGCTTGTCCCATAAATTTTTGGAAGTTTTACAACCCAACACCTTATGATAAGAAAATTCAATAAGTCCACTGATAATAATATTCTTTTCTTTTGCATCATTTACCAAATTATTCTTACCTTGTTCATCTATGGTTGATGTAAATCCATTTTAAACAGTGTCGCATACTTCATAACCTTGCAACAAGAGTTAGATCTCCATTCTTCCTTTCCAGAGTGCATAATTATTTTCATTGAACAAAGGTACACCATTCTTGGTATGTTCCATGACCTCCTTCCAACTGTTAAACTGCTATTGAAAGAACCAAGCTCTAATACCAGTTTTTGGAAATAATGAGAAGGGGGGTGAATAAGTATTCCTTTCAATTAGTATTATTATTAATCTTTCAGAGCATTACTTAATCTTCAATTATTATCAGTGTTTGTAAAATGATAGCAGTAAACAAAATGAACAAAAATGCATACAATTTTTAAGGTGAAAACCCCCTCCAGGACAAAAAACACCTGGATGCTTTTCTAATAACTATTTAATATTCAACTCCAATTGAAAAGAAAACTCCAACTTCCTAGAATCTAGAAAATCATTCTTCTTTAGCTCCCACTGGATGAACGCTCCAATGCCTGAGATTCTTTAGTAGTCAACTGAACGGATGCCACAACTCACCCTAGCACCACCTTACCACCATGAAATTTTCACAAGCTTGAACCTTGTGGTGACTTCATGCACTAGTCTAGCACCAGCCTAGCACCCTATAGAAGAATAAAATAAGAATCGACTCTTGTACCAGGGAAAATGGTCCACTTTACAATGATATAGAATGATGTAGAAGAATAAGACACACTAGACCATACATTAGGGGAATTTTGAGGTCTAAAATGGGCCTCCTAAGAAAAATGTACAACAAAAATAAACTTTATAGGAACCAATAGGATTCAAGATGATGATGTCAACCATGGGGCATGATTCACCATTTTTTAAGTAAAAGGGTAAAAATATTAAAAAATAATAAAACTAATTTTTCAACTCGTATTTTCAACTTCTCTCCCAAATTTTTTACTCTAATTTCGAGTGGGAGCACTCGTTGGATGCAAAATTTAATTCCTCATCCAAGGAGTACCCATGTTGCATACTTTTGATGGACCCTGCTACATGAAAAATGAGAAATACATGAAAAAATGTGATTGCAATCGCATTTTTCATGTATTTCTCATTTTTCGTGTATTTCTATTGAAAGTATGCAACATGGGTACTCCTTGGATGAAGAATTAAATTTTGCATCCAATAGGTATTCCCTATTGAAATTTGAGTAAAAACTTTGGGAGATAAGTTGAAAATAAGTGTTGAAAAAGTAGTTTTTTCTTTTTTCCCTCCAAAATTTGATGATGTAATCAAATCTTATTTTATTATTTCGACTATTATTTATAATTTCCTTAGGAGGTCCATTTTAGACCTAAAAATTCTCCTAATGACCCCAACTATGACACAACCACCTAATGATGATCCTAGACCTCCTGACACTGCCTCTTCAACTCTTGGCATATAGACACTTGTACAATTCTTACAATGATGCCTTTACAATGACTTAGTACAATGATACCTTCACAATGATTGTATGTAGTGCTACCCACTTGAAGACTTCATGTGGTGAGATTCTTGTTGTTGTTATGCATCTTGATTGTTGCTCTTTTCATACTACCCTATGTTGCACCTTGCTTTTCTTCGCTGACCTAGAAATTCTGGTACTTTGCAGCCCTTGACAACACATGATCTAGCTTTTTCTTGCCTTCTAGGAGCTCGATATTGAATACGGTGTATCTTTGTTATTTCAAATCCCAAATATGTGATTTTTGGCCCTGTAGTAGTCCTCTGAGTCTTCTTTCTAATGCCTCAGGTCTGACCCAATTTGGATTCTTCAAGGAAAATTTATGCCCAATCTCTCAGAATGACCTAATTACGGACTAGTTCAATAGAGCAAACTTGTACCGCATGCCACGTGCCACTTTTTCTTTATTCGGCTCTGAAATTGATACAAATAAAACCACAGTCCATGCACTATCCACAAATCTTTATATAATTCCAATCCTATACTCATAGAGAGAGTTATGATGATTTTCCCAAGGTCACCTCTTTTAGATGAAGTTCAAGAGCCTACAAAAACCCTAACTTACACATATCATATCTACGAAAATATTGTGCACCCCGATCTGAAATTTTCGTAGGAGCTTCCTCAGGATTTCGACTTCACCTCATAAACATTCCAGCTTTTTAACCTTCATAGAAAGAAAATTATAGTTCAAATTCATCGATGACCTGTTTTAGGTAGCGAAATCCCTGCATGAGGAGGATATGAGGATCACAATTTATATAAATGCTTAGGTTGAGAGGGTCTTCAACAAGTGAACGTGGGAGGGATTTTAGGAGCTTAAAAATTATTAATTATTGAATTTTCAATGACCCATGCCACAACCCCATGGGGTTTTAGCCCATTAATTGGGGTTACTAACTTCAAACATGAATATATCTCAAACCGTGAAGAATTACGTGATGTGCCATATATCAACGGAAACATCTCGACAAGTAGAAACCATCAAAGCATTATGCACCAAGAATATAGTAATATGGCAGGTCAAAATTCCCATGCAAGATCAGGGTAGGCCCTGGTGTTGCTTTGGTTGATATTAATGACAACCAATGATCAACAATAATGTGTTTGTACCTTGCACAATAATAGATGAAGGCACATCTATTATTATTTTTTCCTCAACTACTTGGAAAGCTTTCAGTCCTCTGCAGCTTGTGCTTGTTACCCAGAATCTGTTGGCTTTTAATAAAGGAACTAATCAACATTAGGGATCCTTCCAAAGTTTCCTATTACTTTGGGAGAAAAGACTATATATATTCATGTAATGGTTGTCCAAAGCCCCTTGGATTTTAACTTACTCCTTGGGTGTGACTATACTTTGTCATGTGAGCTCTTGTCTCTTCTCTCTTTCATGTGATATGTTTCCCACATGAAGGAATAATTGTGACCATTGATCAACTGAAATTAATTGGTCCTAATCTTGCTCCCAATCAACCATCATCCCTTAATGGTCCTTACATTCCAGTGGTATCTTCCCTGCCACAGGTTAATTATGTGGCAACCTATTCCATGCTCGTGTCTACTGATGATCTAGTCAGTGATATAGTGCACCATGTACTAGGGGCATTGGTAACTAATTTCCAGAGTGTTGTTTTCCCATCTGATGAGAACCTTTTTGAAGACATGACCTCTTATGGGTCGCGATCAGGGGTCAAAGTAGAGTTCCTTTTCTTGTTTCAAGCTACTTAAAAATTGAAACAAGTGGTCGGAATAGAGTTCCTTTTCTTTTGTCAAGCTCCTTAAAAAATGAAACAAGCTCTTCAAAGCATAGTTCCTTTTCTTGTGTCAAGGTTTTTAAAAAATGAAACAAAGTGTCATGAACATAGTTTTTTTGCTATGTCAAGCTCATTAAAAAATGAAACCAATCCCCTTATACTTTGAGTCTTTGATTTGATCTCATAAATTCCCAATCGAATCTTTCATTTGATCTCGTAAATGAACCTTCATTCCATCCACCTTTTAGTAACCGGTAGTCTACTTAGGTGAATGAAATGAAGCTCGGGGGGCATGTACCTCAGATTGAGTCATTATGTTAGGGGCATGCAAACTTATTCCAAGCATACTATGTCTCTGTTTCAAGCTTGTGTAAGAATGAAACCAATTTCAAGCATATTTTTTCCACATGTTTCAATATTGTGTAAAAATGAAACCAATCTCAAGCATAGTTTCCTATGTTTCAAGATTCTAAAAAGTGAAACCATTCCTATACACCTCTCATGATTTCCCTTTTATTTGCCTTGTCTGCCAGATGAACCTTCGTTTTATCATTCCATCATTACCATCTGCTTGGCCGATCATACACTCTCACTTGGTTGTTTTACCTGTGCCTGGAAAATCACTGTGATGAGTGGTATCGTTAGCCAAACTCTTGAACTTTACATGTTATTAGCAGTTCCACCATCATCAGAACTAGTTGCTACCTTTTATACCACTCGTTCCTCCAGGAGGAGCCAAATTTAAGCTCTTTTCTGACTCTAAAAAAATATAAATATGGTTGAGTACTTGTCATTTTGAACTCGTTAAAGTAAAGGAAATGATTTCATCTTAGTATATGTTTACCCATTTTTTGGGCTGAGATTGACTGTTTACAAAAAAGGAATAACTTGATCGAACATGGTCAAGAGGTTCTCTCGTATATTGTTTTCTACCTTTTCGGATTCGAGAGGTGATTAATGAAAAGGGACATGATGGAGTTTTATTTTTTGTTTCTTTTTCAAACACCCTAAACATGAAAAATACGTTGAGTTACTCTTCCGTCAGACTCGTTAAAATTAATGACGAAAGACTTGTCACCATGAAGAGACTGAGTTCCTCCTTCCTAGGGCTCGTTAAAATTACTAGGATGGATTCATTCGAAGAATGAACTTAAATGCTCAACATATGCTATCCTATTCACACTAGCTATAAAAATAAAAAGGTATTCGTTAGTAATAACAGGGGAAAAATTGAAAGTGGAACATCTTGTGTGTTTTGGGAAGCTTGTTGCTCTTGAACATGACACTCATCTGTAGTTCGTGTCAGCTTAGGAATATCCTTCATTCGTCATTTTTCCTCCTAGGTCTGGTAAATCCATTTCCCTCTCACTTTATCACCATTTTTACCATCATGACCTTTGGTCCCATTTTGAGTTGAACACTGCCACACTCCAGAGTCGTGTCGCGAATATGTTCAAGAGAAGTCTTTTTTTTCAAAGTCAAACTTCCTCTGCTTATTTTGACACTATTTGTAACAATCCTGAATCAATCCTATTATCTTGAGATATCCATTTTTTCATGTTGATGATGTGGGAATCATTATGCCCCTCCTTCGATGAATCACTTCCTGTCGAATTTAGCTCATTATCTGATCCAGGAGGATCGTATAGGTCCAAGTAAAAGTGGCTTAAGTACAAAGGCTCAAAAATCAAAGTGTCAAAAATGTGGAAAACTTAGTATCAAGTTGAATATGTCGTCTTTTTTATTCCAACGGCACAAACAACACTCAATTCTGAGTCTGTACGGAGGGGTTAGAAGCAGCCAAAGTTTAAGGGTTGACTTGGTGATGTGGCAGCCTAAGGAGGCAACAAATTTGCAGAAATTTAGCCACCGGATTTCGAGCGAAATTGTGGGTCCATTAAATTGAAACCTTCTGTCAATTTATAGAAAAATAAAAAATGACCTATGGTTTTATTCAACGAAAAAATTATAGAAAAAAGGGGGCAGGCAGGTCGTGACCCCCACCCTACCCTAACCAAACAACAATAATATTTAAAAAAAGGGGGTTCGGTGGCCATGACCCCACCACCCCCAAACTTACGGAACCATCACACCATTAATGGGTGGGGCCAACGGTTGTGACTCCACGCCCCCAACCCACTCTACCATATACGAATGGTGCCATTGGTGGATTCAGGGCAAACCTCCTGATGCGGGCCCGATCCCCCATAACTTCTTCATTTAAAAACTTCCCACGATATATTAAAACCGATTCCTCTTTTTTATGGAGGGGGTGGGGTTTGACCACATGACCCCCTCCCTCATACTTCGGATCTCAAACCAACTCGGCTAGCGGATCCCTTGGAGAGTCTGCCCAGCCCTCATGTATTTAAACTTGCATTTCAGAAGTGCGCCCAAGCAAGCCAGGAGCGACACGAAGCATGAGACAGAGTGGAACCTTGAGTGCCTTGTAGGAGGGGGGTGAACCATGAACTGAGCTCATTTCCAGAGGGCCTAGATTTTTTCGGCGTTAGAATCAAGCAAATTTTATATGGATTTTGCACCTCTCGGTGACACAAATCCAGCAGTATTGTCCATTTCTTCATTAGAGGTCTCCAATTTTTGGGCACTTTCAGCTATGGAGGTATAAGGGTGTAATTTTGAATTGATGCTTGTAATTTAATTCTATTTTCCACTTAATGAAAGAGGGCCTCTCCACTGATTGAGCAGGGCCCGGAGACATAGTCCCTCCTAGACGAACTAGGATATCAATTTTGTGTCTTCTTTGCATGATTTTATGTGCTTCTCTCTTCTTATGTTCATGCCTTTTAAGTTTCATGGTTAAGATGTAATTTCACATGTAATTATTTAATACATCTCAAAGCTAAATATCTTGGATCAAGTGGTATCAGAGCAGGTCTTTGTATATGTGAATTTCATGTTTGTATGCTAACTAGAAACAGGATACGAAGAGGAAAAGAGAATCTAAAGTATTTTGATCCCGAAGCGGGACATGCACATCAAAGAAGAAACATGGATGATGATGTTTGAAATGAGGAGGAGCTAAACTTCCAAAAAACATTCTACACCATGGAAAAGTAGGTCGAGAAGTTGTTCTCTATGCTTGAGAAACTAGAAAAAGCAGGGGAGAATGCTTCAGAGGAACGAGGTTCAGCGCATGGAGATGATGGAGGAGATCCACCTCCTTCTCCTCCCGCCAGTGAAATTTCTTCCTTCTCTTCTCACCATCATCATAGGAATTCAGGAAATGCATCTAATAAAAATTTCTTTAAGTTAGATTTAAAATTTGATCTTCCCATGTATAATGGTGAAATTAACGCGAAAAATCTTAACAACTGGATTAGGCAAATTGAACTCTATTGCAAGATTCAGCAGATTGTGGAGGACGAGGCAAAGATCTAGTTGGCTTCTCTTCGAATAAATGGCACCGCTCTTATCTGATGGGAGAAAATTAGAAGGAAAAAATAATTTGGGTAACCTTCTTTCGTCATGGTCAAATTTTATTATTGCAATTAATGATCAATTATATCCCTTTGGTTATAAGAAAAAATCCTTAATGGAGTGGCAATATCTAAGGCAAGGAAAAGGCCAAAACTTGCAAAGATTTACCGAGGAATTTAGAAAACAAGCACTAAGTTTAGGCATTTCATTAGATTCACCTGAAGTGGTAACTAAGTATATTGGGTCATTACATAGTTACATTAGACATTCATTGTTAATGTTTAAACCTGCTACTATTGACTCGGCCAGTGTAAAGGCTAAAGGCCATTCATCTTGAAAACGGGGGCAGAAATGATAAAGATGATCATTCAAAGAAACCACCTTTCAAACCTTCAAATGGAAAATTGAAGGGGAAAGGAAAGGGAAAGGAAAAGGAAAAGGAGACAGTATCAATGAAGAAAGATGAAGGAGAAAATCCTTATTGCGCTCACTGAAAAAAGGAAGGTCATGACGATGAACATTGTTGGAAGTTGTATCTGGAAAAGAAGCCAAAGAGATATGCTGGAAAGGGTAAGAAAAAGATGGTAGCAACTGCGCAGCAAGACCTTAGATCAAAACAACATGCACAAAAGGTACTCTTTCTCTTCATGTTAATTCTGAATTTCATGGAAGCACTAGTTCAAAAAATGAGCCTCTTCCTAATGAACAAAAGAGAATTGAGTTGTTTCATATTAGAGTTGTCATAAACCATACAAAAGTAGAAATTATATTTGATTTAGGCTCTCAGGAAAATTTAATCTCAAAATCCTTGGTTAAAAATTTAGGCTTAGAAGTTAAGCCTCATCTGAAACCTTATGCACTTGGATGGATACATGACAAAGTAAAATTAAATGTAACCAAGGAATGTAAGGTTAAATTTGTAATTGCTTCTAAACTAGTTGATGAAGTAGAACTGTATGTCATACCATTGGATATACGTGGTATTGTGTTAGGGAGGCCCTATATTTACGACAGGAAAGCAGTTTTCTTTCGACATGAAAATAAATACCAAATCACAAAAGATGGGGTATATTATATTATAAGAGCTCATCAAACCAAGGTCAGTGCTAGTCTTGTAAGTGCAGGACATACGAATATATTAGTGAATTCCAACAAGGAGTTTTTGCTCATGGTTGTGAGAGAAAAAGATGCAGAAAAATCTGACGCTTTCCGAGGATGTGATCTGGCTCATAAAAAGGAATTATGTGAATTTATTTCTAATTATGATGAGTTGTTTCAGGAACCTAGAGGATTTCCTTTGAAAAAATAAATCCAACATGAGATCCATTTGCAGCATGATGCTCCATTTCCAAACATTGGTATGTACAGGATGCCGCCTATCGAGATAGAGGAGATCAAAAAGCAGGTACAAGAATTATTGAACCAAGGGGTCATCCGGCTAAGTACTTCTCCATGCAACTTGCCGATCGTGTTAGTACCCAAGAAATATGGCACATGGAGGATGTGCGTGGATTATCAGGTGCTAAAAAAAATCACGATGAAGAAACGATACCCTCTCCCTCACATTGATGATTTGTTAGATCAATTAAATAATGTTATCCATTTCACCAAATTGGATTTGCGTAGTGGTTATCACCATGTTAGAATTGCAGAGCAGGGCGTGTGGAAAACTGCCTTCAAGAAAAAACAGGGGTTGTTCGAATGGATGGTGATGCCATTTGGATTGTGTAATGCTCCAACCACATTCATGAGGGTCATGACTGATCTTTTTAGGCCTTTCATTGATGAATTTTTCCTTGTTTATTTAGATGATATTCTTGTCTTTAGTAGGACTTGGGATGAACATGTATGCCATGTAAATAAAGTGCTTGATGTATTAAAAGGAGAAGAACTAGATGTAAAATTGTAAAAGTGTGAGTTCGGGAAAACCTCGTTGGTTTACCTAGGTCATATTGTCGGTAATGGTCAATTAAAAATAGACCCTTCCAAAGTTGAGGTGATTGTAAAATTACCTAAGCCTACTAATGTAACAGAGGTCCGTAGTTTTCTAGGTGCAGTACAGTACTGGAGGATATTCATTGCCAACTTCTCCGTTATTGCATCACCCTTACACGCACTGACAAATATAAAACAAGCCTTTCAGTGGGGAGGAAAGCAATAGAAGTCCTTCAAAGCACTGAAAGAGAAAATTAGCACCGTACCAGTCTTGGCTTTACCCGATCTCCATCAACCTTTTGATATTGAAACCAATGCCAGTGGGTATGCCATGGGGGTTGTACTATTGTAGCAAAAGAAGCCGATATGTTACCATTCAGAGAATTTCTCCCATGTTGTCATCAATAACCCCACCTACAACAAGAAACTGTATGCCTTGGTCCAAAGCGTGAAAAAGTGGAAACACTACCTGATTGGCAAGGAAACCATTATCCGTATAGATCACCAACCCTTGCAATACCTTCAGTCACAGACCAAGCTACAACAGGCTCGTCATTTCAGGTGGATGGGTTTTCTATAACATTTTCATCTGGTAATAAATTATAAGAAGAGAACTAGCAACAAAGTAGTAGATATGCCCTCTTGCCCTCTATTTTTGCTTCTATTATTTTTCATAATGCTTCATTGTCTTTTGAACTTTATGTTGAAAAATACGCTAATCATGATGACTTTAAAGAAATATATGTAAAACTAACTCGTGGATCATAGGTGGACAACTATCATTTGCAAGGGAAACTGTTGTATCACCTTGGAAAATTGTACGTACCCACAGCAGAAAGGGTACATGTAATTCGATAGGCGCACACCTCTCTTGTGTCAGGTCACTTTGGTGTCGAAAAAACCTTATGTCATTTACAAAGGTTTTTCTTTTGGCCTCATATGAAAAAAATTGTAACCTGATTTGTAAAGGGATGTGTGATGTGTTTTGTTTCAAAGCCCTCTAATAGAAAACTCGGGCTCTACACACCATTCCCTATTCCGGTTCGTCAATGGGAAAGTGTGTCAATGGACTTTGTAGGAGGTTTGCCTATGTCTAGAAAGGGTCATGACTATTTTTATGTTGTCGTAGACCGCTTTAGAAAAATGTGCATATTAATTTCTTGTAAAAAGAAAGTCACTGCTGAATAGACTACTTATCTTTTCTTTTAGTTTGTTTGGGTTCACTTTGGATTTCCCACATCGATTGTGTCAGATCGAGACTCTCGCTTCCATGGAGATTTTTGGACTAGCTTGTGGTGAATGATGGACACAAATTTGAAGAGAAGTACAACATTCCATCCACAAACCAATAGACAGACAGAGGTCGTCAACTGTACCATGGTACACTTGTTGCGAAGCTATTGCAACAAACATCCCAAGTTGTGGGATGAGAATCTTCCATATGTGTAGCATGCCTACAACCGAGAAGTGCATTCTTCTACGCAGCACTCACCATTTGAGACATGTTTTGGTTACCTACCAAAGGACCCTTTTGACAAGATTTATGGAAGGGATGAAGATGCCAGTGGATGTGATGATAGGGACAAAGTGCAACGGTTCACCCAGCGAATACATACAATTCACCAAGTAGTGCAAGAGCAGTTGGAAAAGAGTCAGGATCGATATAAGGCCTGACATGAAAAGCACTGATTTTACCATCAATTTCAAGTTGGTAACAAGGTGTGGTTCCATATCAACAAGGATCAAATGAAGGGACAAGGCAAGAAATTGCGACCAATTCAGTATGGACCATTTACCATATTGGATAAGATTGGGAATAACGATTTTTGACTCGATTTGCTTGTATAAATGCAGATGTACTCGGTTGTAAATGTCAAGAATATGAAGCTTTATGAACCACCATTGATTATGTACACCAAGGAGGTAGGATTAGTGCCTACAGTGGATGAATTTGCACCAGAGTATCTCGATGAATTTCTAGACATCATTCTCGATCGAAAAACTAGGACTTTGCAATGGGGAGATGTGGAATATTTCCGTGTTGGTTTGAAAGGGATGCACCCAAGTAAAGCTAAAAGGCTTGAAAAGGAGAAGGTGAGGGATAAATTCCCTCACTTTCATGTTGATTGATAAGGCTTTTTGAGGTCCAAAAGCTCTTTAGTGGGGAGGAATGATATAGGAGGATCGTACAAGTCCAAGTACAAGTGGCTTAAGTATAAAGGCTCAAAAATAAAAGAATCAGAAATGTGGCAAAATCAATGACAAGTTGAATATGTCATCTTTTTTATTCCAACATTGCAGACGACACTCAATTCTGAGTTTGTATGGAGGAGTTAGAAGCAGTCAAAGTTTAAGGGTTGACTTGGTGATGTGGCATCTTAAGAAGGAAAAAAATTTTAAAAAAATCCGGCCATCGGATTCATGCCAACTCCGGCCAGATTCCGAGTGAAATTATGGGTCTATTAAATTGACTCCTTCAGCCAATTTCCAAAAAAACAAAAAATGGACTATGGTTTTATTTAACGGAAAGATTATAAAAAAAGGGGGGGTTGACGGCCATGATCCCGCTACCCCCAAACTTATGGAACCATCACACCATTAATGGGTAGGGCCAACAGTTGTGACCCCGCGGTCCCAACCCACTATACCATATACAAATGGTGTCGGCGGTGGATTCAGAGAGGGCCGCACAATGCGGGTCCAGCCCGCCCATACCTTCTTCATTTAAAAACTTGACGTGACATATTAAAATTTATTCCAGCTTTTTAAGGAGGGGCGGGGTTTGACCACATGACCCCCTTCCTCACACTTTGGATCTCAAACCAACTCGACTAGATGCTCCCTTGGGGAGTCCGCCCAACCCCCATGTATTTAAACTGGCATTTCAGAAGTGTGCCTAGGCAGGCTAGCAGCACGGAGCATGAGACAAAGTGGAAGCTTGAGCACCTTGCAGGAGGGGGGTAGAACCATGAACTGAGCTCATTCCAAACGACCCAAATTTGTCCGACGTTAGAATCAGGCAAATTTTATATGGATTCTGCACCTCTTGATGACATGAATCCAATGGTGTTATCCATTTCTTCATCAAAGGTATCATATTTTCAGGCACTTTTAGCTATGGAGGTATAAGGGTTTAATTTTTCATTGATGCTTGTACTTTCATTTTATTTTCCACTTTCTAATATTCCCAAATGGGAAAATCAACAACATATGCAGTAAAAACACATTTTTTAGAAATGTATGCAATAATAGTTAAATGCATCCCATGGATCCATTCATTTATACATTATAATAGCCATATACAAAAGGAGATCTAAAACAAATCATGGTAGCTTAGTTAAACAAGCCTCCCGGGCCATAATAGTCCAAAAATAATGCAAAAGAGGGGCTACAACCACGAATAAAAGCTGGAAATACCCTGACAGTGTTATTTTATTTCCTCTACAAAAGTAGTAGGTTGTACATCAGATCTAGAGCTTATATGTGCATAAAAGGTTAGATCTACATCAGATCCATGCATTATACAAGCTCCTCTAGTGAACCCCCTTGGGGTTTTCAGCAAAACACCAAGTACAAATTGTAGATCTAAGTTTTAAGACTGCAGATCTACTGGAAATTACAGATCTAGAAAGTAGATTTGATCTGATATGAACAATATCATGACCACCTCCAATAGATATCCAAAGTGAAGGGCAGATCCCCAACACTTAGCAAGTAAACTCTCCAAATGATGTACTGAACCACCCTGCAACTGTTCCTTTAGAAATTACGCAGATCTAGATCTAGATTGTGTTGTAGGGGACAAAATATAGTTGGCATGATGCCAATATCTGGAAATGAGGCTCAAATCCTTCAATACTGACCTCCCAATGGAGTAGAAACCTCCTCCACTGAAAAGGAGCACTGAAATGGCCTAGATATAAAGATCTAGTCTCCACTTGATGCAGCGTACTGAAACAACCAAACCCTCAATAGGATATGCGCTGTCAAAGAAAGGTGAAGCTTGGCCTGAAACCATATAGTGGAAAATATGGTGCAAGACTCCTCCAAGAGCTCCTCAATGGAAGAGGTGGGATTCCCGATCAGGAACACCCTATGCTAGACAACATGCAATCTCAACTAAACAGAAAGAGAAAGTTATATGTCTAAACATACCATATATTTAGAAAATCATAATCATAAGCTAACCCCATATGGTTTCCATCCTCGTCCTTATAAACAATGTGAGCCTTCTCACCTTGGGTCCCACTCATTAGGGTTTCCATCTTCATGCAATGAATCTCCCTCCAAAACTGCGTTGTCCCATCATCAATGCCACTCCTCCATAGAAACGCTATTGGATTTGTTCAACCTTGACTGGATCTCCATGCAATGTCTTCTTCCACACTCAAGGTGGCTTTATTATAACTATCTAAATTGATCCATATTCCCACTGGATTATCTCTATTAATGATCCACTCCCTCCATCCAAGCAATGTTGACTTGGTCAAACTTGACCTTGTCCACATGCATTAGCCTTTGTTCACACATGAAGGTGTTTTATCCAGCCATGAATATGATCCCTTTTCCCATTAAGAGGGATTTTATTGCTGCTAAAAATATTTATGGGCCTCCCTACCCATTTATTCATCTAACTATGTGTTAAGAGAAAACTTAATATTCTAATTAGTTGCATGCTAATTTAGGAATATTACAATCCTCCCCTCCCAAATGTTTCTTGTCCTCAAGAAAATGCAAGGATATAACTGAAAATCCTCTCCTCTTCCTCTTGTACCATCCTCAAGTGATAAGTTCCGCAAAAGAACAAGATGTTTTCTCATCAATGTGTTCTCAAGTTGTTCCTCCCATGTGTGTAAGTATGCCTTTGGTGAAAAATCCAAATGGCTCTCATCATGAAAAAGTGGGATATCCATGGAAAAAACTATATGTGGTCTAGAGGCCTTCTTGAGGCATGGAATCTGAAATACATTGGGAACCATCATTCCCATGTGATGCCTCCATCCCCAAACTATCATCCACAAAAATGAGTCACCGTCCAAGATGGTAACTCTTGAAACATCTCCTGCACCTTAGGCTCCTACAAAGAAGGTGGATGCATAGCTGAATATGTCGGGCCAAAATTTCCATCCCACACTATCTCTCTCTCCACTTATGATAAGTGTAGAGCTGCTGCTGAATATGGGCTGCAGTAATGTTGCCTTTATGGAGCAAAAAGGCAATAGGGTCCTCAAAGATCCACTCTTTGGTTCTTGCCCAAATCATCCCATACAAAATGAATATGACATTATCATCATATGGAATACAAATGAGAGAAGTACTGAAGGTTTTACATAGTGCTGGAAGGTACCAACAGTTTCTCAAGTAGTCACAATGCAATTTTTCCCATTACAGTTTTAGAATATGATATGGAAAGTTGTCTTCAAACAATTTGCTAGTTGTGCATGTTACCTCATCTAGTAGTAAATAGTAAATGGCATTGTATATCAACTGAGCATATAGGAAATAGTAAAAAACTTGGCCAGAGCCATACAAGAGATGGCTCTCTCCATCATAGGTGTTGGTCCCAAAATGACCATGAAGCTCAAACAGAGGCTTGCCCTCTTGTGGAGCAATGCACTGTATATAGCTGGTAAGAGAATGCAAATACTATGTTAGACAATCAATAAGTGAAAAAACACAATTCTTACCATGTATTTAGAGCAATATGATAATAATATCCATAAGTAAGCCCTCCATAGTGATATGACATAGTCCCATGAAGAGGAATGAACTATGTGCTGCAAGTAGATCTTTCTTTTTATGCTTGGAAATACAAGTCAAGAAGATCACATCATGGTAATAGATGTCTCCATCCACTACTCCATCACTCTCATCTCCTTCATTCCCATCAAGTGCATCATATGTGAAGTGATCCTGGGGACACTCCATCAATAAACTAAAGCTCCCAAGTGACAACGTTCTTGGCCTTTGTAACAAGACTCCTGTCATCTCATAGCTCCATCCTTTGACATTCCACATGTCAAAGCCATCAATCATTATGCTGCAATATGTGGGAGATTCCTTCCAAAGTGGAAGTACCTCCTGATCCTCCAAGGCTAAGGAGTATCCCCTTTGCACCATGATAGTGCCATCTCCTACTCATGCAACATCATGCAAAGTATGGGAGAAGATCGACCCATACTCTCTCAGTAACAACCAAAACAACAATAGCTCTAGTTTCCTCCCCACGCCATCACCATATAAATCATGGAGCAAAAACATGATAGTTGATATGAAAGATATCACATCACCCCAATACACCCAAAATCCTTGCTGCCATATGATGCAAGTGCCATGCCAAGTTCCATCCACCAACCAACTCTTTGAAATAAAATGTGTCACAGGATGACCAAACTCTTTCAAGAGTAACCAACGTAGTCTTGCTTCTTGCTGCCCAGTATCATAAATATGTAAGTGGCTTCCCAACCTCTTGCTCATAAATATCACCCATCCAACCCATGGTGAGTGTCTATCATCATGTCCAAAAGTGGCATTCATCCAATGGAGAATACCATCCTCCCAAATCATATTTTTGTCTTTGCATTTCATGGGATGTTGAAATTAAATCTCCTCAATGACCAAGTTGATCCCATAAGGATCCAAATAGGTGGTAGAAAAAAACCTCCCATCATGATGTGAAATGTTCATCAAGAAATATCCATCACAATCATGAGAGATGTTATCCATCATAAGATGTCCTCCATAAAGTGTCTGCCTATCCTCTATTATACATATGGGAAGGTCATTGGAATGCTCCAACAAAGGTTGGGCCCCCAATTCAACACTGCTGCTCAATGATAGAGTTGTTGAACTCCATGATGGTGCAATTGTTGTCTCAAGATCATGCCCAATGTTTAACACATAGTTTTGCAATGTATTGTTCAAGACAATACTCATCCCATCCTCAAATAATCTACACTCCAACCCTAAGAGTTGTGTGTAGCTCAAGAATGATACACTAGGATGACTGTATATCTCTTCCTTGAGAAAATCAAGGCTGCTTAGTGTAATGATAGTCTACTGCTCCAAATCAGCAATATACTTTGACCCTTGGTCATGCAATTATACATTCCCACAATCCTCCACAAGATGTGCTGAAATAACATAAAGTGGAAACTTATGCATACCTTGGTAAAGTTTGGGAACATCTTGTACTGCTACAAGGGTTCCTCCTTCCGGTGTGATGGCTGCCCCAACTACTGATGATGATGACTGCTCTTCTATGGCTACATCAGCATTGGTACAAGTCTCCTCCTTCTCATGCATCTCCAGAATAGTGCATGGGACTCTAGATATCAAGAGATCAAGAAAAGGGCATAGCATGTTTCTTTGGAGCTCTATGGAATACCAAATCTTCTTTTTGCTGATAGGAAGTACATGGACCTTCCTCATCTTGAAACCCTAATGTGGTTTCACTTCTCTGCATTTTTCTTTGCTTGACCTCCTTGGTGAGGTCCTTCTTAGATCTCAAAATAGATGAGATGAAACTCATTCCTTCCATCATTTTAGATATCTTCTCCTTCTCTTCTTCTTCTTATATCATATTGGCTGAAAACTCACAAGCTGAGCCAAGATTATGCTCTGATACCACTGTAATATTCCCAAATGGGAAAATCAGCAACATATGCAGTAAAAACACATTTTTTAGAAATGTATGCAATAATAGTTAAATGCATCCCATGGATCCATTCATTTATAAATTATAACAACCATATACAAAAGGAGATCTGAAACAAATCATGGTATCTTAGTTAAACAACCCTCCCAGGCCATAATATTCCAAAAATCATGCAAAAGAGGGGCTGCAACCATGAATAAAAGCTGGAAATACCCGGACAACGTTATTTATTTCCTCTGCAACAACAGTAGGTTTTACATCAGATCTATAGATGCTATGTGCATAAAAATTTAGATCTACATTAGATCCATGCACTATACAAGCTCTTCTAGTGAACCCCCTTGGGGTTTTCAGCAAAACACCAAGTACAAATTGTAGATCTAGGTTTTAAGACTGCAGATCTATTGAAAATTACAGATCTGGAAAGTAGATCTAATATGATATGAATAATAGCATGACCACCTCCAATAGATCTCCAAAGTGAAGGGAAAATCCCCAACACTTAGCAAATCAACTCTCCAAATGATGTGTTGAACCACCCTGCAACTGCTCCTTCAGAAATTACGCAGATATGGATCTAGACTGCACTGTAGGGGACAAAATATAGTTGGCCTGATACCAAGATCTAGAAATGAGGCTCCAAGCCTTCAATACTAACCTCCCAATGGAGTAGAAACCTCCTCCACTGAAAAGGAGCACTGAAATGGCCTAGATCTGAAGATCTAGTCTCCACTTGCTACAGCTTACTGAAACAACCAAACCCTCAAAATGATATGCACTGTCAAAGAAAGGTGAGGCTTGGCCTTAAGCTAGATAGTGGACAATATGGTGCAAGACTCCTCCAAGAATTCCTCAATGGAAGAGGTGGGATTCATGATCAGGAACACCCTATGCTAAACAACATACAATCTCAACTAAAGAGCAAGAGAAATTTACAAGTCTAAACATAACATATATTCAGAAAATCATAATCATAAGCTAACCCCATATGGATTCCATCCTATTCCTTATAAACAATGTGAGCCTTCTCACCTTGGGTCTCACTCATTAGGGTTTCCATCTTCATGCAATGAATCTCCCTCCAAAACTGCGTTGTCCCATCATCAATGCCACTCCTCCATAACATCTCGGTTGGATTTGGTCAACCTTGACTGGATCTCCATGCAATGTCTTCTTCCACACTCAAGGTGAATTTATTCTAACTATCTAAACTGATCCATATTCCCACTAGATTATCTCTATTAATGATCCACTCCCTTCATCCAAGAAATGTTGACTTGGTCAAACTTGACCTTGTCCACATGCATTAGCCTTTGTTCACACATGAAGGTGTTTTATCCAGCTATGAATATGATCCATTTTCACATTAAGAGGGATTTTATTATTTCTAAAAATATTTATGGGCCTCCCAACCCATTTATTCATTTAACTATGTGTTAAGAGAAAAATTAATATTCCAATTAGCTGCATGCTAAGTTAGAAATATTACACACTTAATGAAAGAGGGCCTCTCCATTGATTGAACAGGGCCCAGAGATGTAATCCCTCCTGGATGAACTTCGATATCAATTTTGTGCCTTCTTTGCATGATTTTATGTGCTTCTCTCTTCTTATGTTCATGCATTTTAAGTTTCATGGTTAAGATGCAATTTCACATGTAATTCTTTAGTACATCTCAAAGCTAAAGATCTTGGATCATTATCCAGGAAGATGGCTTAGAAACTCATGTTCAGTACTATCGATGGTAAATTTTATCCAGCCAACAACAGGGGATCTCCCCAGTAAAAAGTCCCAATTAGACCTTGAACCGTTTGGAATAGGGATCCCGTCTGGAGTGTGGGTCCGGCTACCGCTGATTTCTCCTTTCTTTGGGTCTCACTTAGACTCTATAAACATGTGGATACACACTTAATAAAATGATACAAGACATATGATTGATGCATTAAATTTACATATAACACTATGAGTAGCAAGAGGAAATAATAAAGCGTAAGTACCGAAGGCAGTGTTGTTAACAACACATCATTAGGGTCATGCCTATAAACTGTTATGACCACAAAAGAAACAAATCCTTATGGCAAGAACACCCTTCACTTCCTAAAATTTTTAAATGATAACACAAATGCTAATAAAAAAATTCATCAACATTCATTAAGAAAGTGAAATGAACTCAACCACCATTAACATATATTCAGCAAATTGTTATGCAATTGTAATATGAATTGAAGATACAGTTCCCTTAATCTAAAGATGTTCAAAAACTAAAAATATAATACTCAATAGTGCTCATACATATGTCAACACCAGATCCACAAAGGGATTTTTCAAAATGCTTGTATTCATGCTCAAATTGTATAATCCTGGTAGTACAATGTACTCATCTCGAGTCCCAAACAAAAGAAGCCTCTTTTACAGGTTCCTGAAGGAAATATTTATAGAACAAAGCTTGCCCTTTGGGCTTCCTAACTTTTTGCTTTCCCAACTGTTGGGCTGCCTTGCGACTCAGTCTATTCTGTGACTTGCGACCTGAGCCACTGATGTGACTTGCGACTCGATTAGACCTTGTGACTTGTGACCCCCAACAATCTGCGACCTGCAACCTGCCATGATTTTGTGACCTCGGCAGATATGCGACCTGCGACCTATGACCTGGGCGGATCAGCGACTTGTGATCTTTGGCCATACCCCTGATGCATTTCTTTTTCAGAGATATCAGAGCCTTGCTCGTCGAAGGACAGCCTTATATTTTTCTATGTGAAACAATAGCTCCTATCTGCCAATGATGCCCTTGCCATGCAAAAGGAATTTGTGTGAGTTGATAAGTGGGAAAGCGGTGTTTCCATTTTGAGTGAGAAACTAAGAATCCACATAACACAAGGTTCTAATATTGATTTGAAACCTAGCTTTGCATCCTCTGGAGAGAGCTAGCAGTTCTCTTAATTTGGGTGGACATTATTGT
This sequence comes from Pinus albicaulis, assembly GCA_034641835.2. Taxonomy (NCBI): domain Eukaryota; kingdom Viridiplantae; phylum Streptophyta; class Pinopsida; order Pinales; family Pinaceae; genus Pinus; species Pinus albicaulis. Next base: position 26,397,408 of record CM076583.1, on the reverse strand, counting down.
TTCCTTATGTTACCTGCAAGTCAACAGATTAAATCAACATTTTCTCATATAACCTATAGACAAGCGAATTTAAATCAGCCATATATATATATATATATATATATATATATATATATATATATATATACACATTAGGGAATAAAAATATGAAATGCGATAATTTTGTCAAAGCTAAAACCAGTTGGACCCCTGTGTAGTCCTGTTTTGCATAAAAATGAATGAACAACTCGTGTATGCCAAGCTGGCTTCTCGTGAAAGTTCCTCTTGGGGAATTTATGAGAGTTTGTGGCCTGTGTCAAGTCTGGCCGAGCAAAAAACTCTTCTTGTTCTAAGGAATATACATTCCTTTACTCGATTCGTTCTTTCCCTGATTTTCAGAAGCGTGGATGATCGGCTTTTAAACCGGCATCAAATATTGCCATCTTTATGTTCGAACCTGTCAATCCCTTTTCGCCATAGTTTTTAGCTCCAAACATGGACGTGATTTGTCAATGCTGCATGAATAGCTTGTGGCCTTAATGGACGGTACCATTACTATCAATTTCTCCTTAGCTCCCATTAAACATATAATTTAATGTGATGATGTTTCACTCATTAATATCTCATCATGTTACTTCCTGGAATTTATCGACGGTAATGCATATGTTAAGGGCATGCTAATATATTCTCAGATTGTTTTCTGGATGTCACCAAAGGTAACTCATACCTCACGCTTCTTTCAAGGAGTCACCAAAATTAACAGGTACATCAAAGGCGTGTGACTCAGTTTTGCAATGTGTTTGGAATAATATAGCCATGCTCTTTCTAAAACAATTTATTACACTCGGTCAAAGAGTCGCGACCAGTCCTGGATTTTCTGGTGTCCAACCTTGCAACTTGGCGACCACGGGATCGCATTGTCACAGATCCTACTAGGTCGCATTTTGCGTTCATGCCCCATATTTGCGACTGAGTGACTGGTGAAAAACTGCGACCCACTACGAGGTCGCGTAGACGGGTAGTCGCATAGATCGCTTGTTTTGGAATGTTGCGACTTAGCGACTTGGTGAGGTCGCAGGGTCGCATGTCAATGCTGCAACAGACTTGTGACCGCGTCGCTCAATGTTGTGAATTGGAGGGATGAGATGCCCCGATATAGGTGTGACAAAATAAGGTGGACCAATGTCCTATGTGATGCAGAGGGAAGCGACTTTTCAATCAGCGGGTGATTATCTAACTTCACGTTTCACCATGGTATCTCTGTGTTCAGTGACCTGTGACAGAAACCATGATTTCCTTCATCTCTTACTAAACGCAGAAAAATATGCACTTCCTTAGCATGTTTGACCTATTATTATTTTTTTACTTTGTTTTGGACTAATGCTCAAAATGTAACGCTCTATCCCCTTTGGATAACGAGGTTCCTGCATATTAACCATGTGAAAAATCTCTCCGTAGCATGTATAAAGAAGGCACGGCATGGCCATTATATGTCACTCCCTCCTTGCAAAACGAAGGTCCGGTGCTCGACGTTTAATATTTTTGAAGCGCGACTGTCTTTATCTACGGCTACCACGATGGATGACGAGGTTTCTGCATGCATGCGGTATTCTTCGCTCCAAATTCTTTTACCCCTTGCCCCTCCTGAACTCCACCACACCATTCTTAAATGTTTTCCATGCGTTGAAAAGTGGAAAATTGTGTTGCACTCGAAGCTCCTTAGAAGGTTCACAAAGCCAAATGAACAATTTAAAACTTCATGCAATTGTTACATAGTTTCGACGTGCAATAGCTACGGCACCTTAACCGAAATTCTATCTGTAAATGGAAATGACAGATTTAGAGAAAGATCATCGTTCTTTAGATCCTATCAATTCTGATTCCAATGCGCAAATTGTAGGTGTGGCGGAGCGAATGTTGTTTGGTGCAGGAGCTGCAGTTTTCTCCGCCACTATTTTAATCCTTTGGACGTCGTCAAGGTTTTAATTTTGCTCCATGTTTTACCATAGGTAATACATATCTCATGGTTTGAACGAAGAATATCAATGTATCATGTGAGAAAAGCAAAAACTTATAATAAACCTTTTGAAGTCAATCCCACAGGGCTTTCTCATGTCGTTGTGACTTGCTTCTCAAAAATGCTTACACGTGGCCGGTTCTGCCTGTGATACTGGAATTTTATTGGCTTCCACTCCCTCGTTTGGATCGTTTCAATTTCTCTTGGTGGAAAATTTATAATATAAGCAATGGTTTCTGAAGCAGGAAAAAGATCGGAAATATGTGGATTTGAGACTAGGGTTTCATTCTTTTCTTCATCGAAAATATCTGGATAAAATTCTGCCACAGAAGTATTTGAGCCCATTTGTAATGTTTTTCGCATATTTTGCTCCGCCATCTTATATGGTTTTGAAACCATATGGTTTTTTTTTTCGTACCTTGGTTTAATTATATAATGCTTAAAACCATAACCTTGGTCCACAGATTTGCGCCCACCATGTAGCTTAAGGTTAATAAATATTGTTTCCCAAAGGTGTGGTTGATATTTGAAACTCTGCCATTGTCTTGCCAACACCAACATGTGTGCTTTCGCACTGTTTCTCGGCACAAAAACGCCTTGAATGAGATTGTCATTCTTTATGGAAATATTCTGAGTCCACTTTGTTCACCCGGGCTATACTTCAGGTTAGACTTATCGAATTGGTGAAATGTGTTCCTTTATGTATATACATCAACATTAAGCTAGTATTGTGTAGGATTTTCAAACATTCCTTTAAGGTGAGATATATGCCATCTGGGAATATAAATACCTCGTCTAGTCCCTATTTAAGCTTAGATTTGATAAATCACAGCAAATGCTCCTGGTTCATGCGAGATGGCATTCAGTACGGACATTTCCAAATGGATTGATTCTAAGAATCCGATGTAAATTAGTGAAGAACGTATTGTTGCATCGGTCAACCATGAACAATCCTTTCCTCGATCCTTTATCTGAATGAAAATACACCACACCATCCTCCATTTGAAAATAATGTTAACTTTCTCCTCCTTCTCACTTGTGGGCATATTCTTGTCATCTTCCTTAACAATGGTCTTCAATGGTAGCCTTAAGTCCCATCCCCACCTAGGCAGGGGGCATGTATATGAAATTTTCCTGCTTCATAGTTGTGACCTTGTTTTTTAGCTTCAGTGAAATTCCCTCGGTGCGGTGATGACATTGATGAGTATATCATCCATGGGATCAACCTGTATGGAACATTATCACATTAATTAGTTCACAATTATCCTTTAGAGAACGATGCCCCCAAATAATTAACTTCAGATTATGAGCTCGATGAAGTACCCAAACCGAGTGCCTAAACAATCCATGGTGAAAGAGCTTTTAATGTAAATACACAAAAGTTTCCATTCGAATGTATGTATGGCGATCCTTTCACACATGGCACGGTTACGGCAAGAGTATCTCATCATAATGGTGAGAAGGCTCAAGAGGGGTTTGGGATGAGGCTACGAGGATATCATTGTCCATGGGCCAGGTTGAAACCTTAATGGCTAAGCGAGTAGAGGGGGACCCAAAATTTTAAATATACCCAAAATTTTGGGTGTTGTTGTAGCGGCTACAACAAATGGCGAACCACTGGTAGGATCCAGCATCTCTGTCAATATCAGAACCATAGTCTGAGTCGAGATAGTGATTCAAGGGAATATTGAACAAGTTCTATGGGTACCCTTTGTATTACTTTGGCCTTTACAGGTATGCCCAGTCCTTGTGCCTCAGCTAGGTCTCGCTAATCAAAAAATATAAAAGTAGAAGCTCACGGACGCCAATGAGTTGTTGATGATGTGAAGAGCAAGGCAACTGGTTTATTATTTTCAAGATTTTTAAAGTAAGTTTCCGGTGTTGCTCCGCTACCAGTAGGCCTGGACAGTACCCCGGCGGAGTCACTTCAAGAAATCACAAGCGTTGCTCCGGTACCAGCAAGCCTGGTCAGTACCCTGGCGGAGTCGTTGCATCACCTCTCTACGCAGGAAGCCTTTCTCGATCCTTTACCCTTATTTGTTTCATGTGCTTGTAGCACTTATTTTCATGTGCTCGCGGCACTTATTTTTCATGGGCGGATGAGGGATCCCAACTTATTTTACGAGCAAGAGAGGTTGTTTCTTGTTTTACAGAAATTGAAAGATATCCTGATTTGGGTTCGCCCTTGTGCCAAACCTTCATATCCCATCTACCACGATAGGCGAAGCGTGCAAAATAGATCATTAAGATGTCCAAGACTATGCTGGGCACAAGGCTTAGGCTATGGGTATTGGGCCACTCAAACACATTAAGTCTCCCAGAAATAACAAGCTCGTATCTCCCTGGCTAATAAATTTAGACGCATAGGCATCTTGTTGAGAATGCGACTTCGATGACTTATCCTGCGAGGAAGCTACCTCTTGAGCTAGCCACCACAACCTCATGCAAACAATGGGGTTATTGTTTCAGCAATCGGGGAAAAACAAGTCCGCAAGGTGGTAGGGTTTCAATGAGGGCTCATGCGGTGATAGGCGACATGTCAAAAATTTCAAAGCTATATGAATAAAGTGTACGACGCAATGTAATCAACGAGGCTCAAGATGCAATGCAACGCCATGTGTGGGAACGATCAACTAGTTGTAGGTGGAAAAGGGGGATAATACAAGAAATGATTATTTATGCAGTAGCAAGAAAACTAAAAGAGATGAGTGCACAACAATTGTAACATGATGATGCCTAAGATACTAATCGTAAGAAAAATAGCAGACACACTTTTAAATCATAAAGTTTAAAAAAAAAAAATCATCAGTAAACCTAATTAAACTTTGAACTAAAATTTTTTTATTAATAGGTCCTAACTAGCCTACACCTAAAACCATAGTTTAACCAATGATGCAGTCGGGTTATGTAAAATCAACTTTCCAGTGCATCCACTGCATTAGTTCCCGACCTGCAAGAATGACAATGTTCGCAATCAGAGCCAGCATACAAAATCGTGCACCAACAGCAAGACTTACCTGTAGAGCATGTGCAATAGCAAGAAGGTCATGGCTACTTACCAAAGAGCATGCAAGAGTGGATTGTGCAAGCTTAATTTCACTCTTATCTTGATACACAACAATATATTCTTGAAGCTTAAAACTATTTATAAATGACACAAATCCATTCATGCACAATCCTAGGTCTGATGGGTGATGGGTAAGCCATTTCCTATTTGCAGGCACATTCACTGGATAGGGTTGGTTGAACAAACCAACACCCTCATTATGGTGGTGAGGATGATCGATCTTATGGGATGGAAATAATAAGCATGGGCCGGGCGAATTATAGATGCTTGCGCATCCAAGTGCAAAAACCCTAATTTTGAAAACCCTAGTTCGGGGTTGCTCCTGGGTTTGGTCAAGGGTATGAGGATCCGAATCTACGTTTAGTGGAGGCTACAATTCCTTACTGTTTTGAAAAAAATCCAGACCTTCGAGCGGGGGGTTTCCCAACTTTGATGGTTTTGCGAGATCAATAGGCGAATGGATGTGATCATGGACTGTGTTGAGTTGCAAAATGTCAGTGGGCTTTGTATCAATTCGGTCAAATGTTTGCGCACTGAAAGATTGATAATACAATGTATTAGATTCTTTAGACTTGCTAGGGTGGGGTGAATTCGACACAACTATGCTGGGAGGAGCATGGTACTGGGGGATCGTCATTTCAGAAACCTTAATACGAGAAACCCCAGTTGGAGCTGTTTGAGGGGTCTTGTCAGGATCGGAAGAACCTGGGGTCACAGCTGGCAGAAGCTGAAGCGCTTCGATTTTCTGATGGGTACTTGAATCTTCCCAAAGTGGATTATCGAATTCTGGTGTCTTCATATGGTCGGCAAAGAGATACGAGTGACAGTCCTTAGCGGTATGATTGAACATGTTTTCAGATAAGCAGTGATCGTTGTAACCATCGATTTGATCAAGTTGGGTACCTGGCATGTTAGGCTCCCCGAGAGTTACCAACTGGGATGGATTAATAAAGAGGACATCTTGAGGTTTCCCAGACAGGAAATCGCTCCTATGGTTGTCTAAATATTCTGAGTGAGAAAGATCAGATCTAAAAGATTCATCAATTTTGAATTGTGATTACGAAACACCATCTACGTGCTTATGATTGTCGCCAATACTAGTATAAGGAAATTTTGAATGTCTCAAAGAAATTACTGGTGTGGCGGACTCGTGAAATAAATTGGGGAATAATGAATGAAAAGATTGAGCTGTAGGGGTGTTAATCGTACAAGGCTTTTCAATACGCACATCCGTGTCATTCAGAGAAAACAATGATCTGGCAGGCCTTGTAAGGGAATAAACTTCATTCGGGATAAGAGTCGATTCATAATCAGTATGCGAATCAGATTTAGGAATGTGTCCAGGGAGACATCGAGTGGGATCGAGGTAGGTTTCATGAACCTGGAGGGATGTTAGGCCCATCTGGTTTTCAAGCCTTGATTCGATAGGGTGTGTGAAAGATTCAAAGGTAGTACAATAGGCTTTATCCTCTTGCAAGTGTCTATTATTGCTTAGAAATTTTGAGGTCACAACTCCACTACCGAGCAATTCAGGAGGAGGAGCAAGAATACCATAAATAGCAATACTCTCCTTGGAGGCCTGAATGTGGTCTAGACTCAGGGAGATGGACAAGTAAACATTGGGGACGCAGTCTAAACATCTGGCAACTTGCGGGTCATCATAGGGAACACTAGGATCAGGCTGGGTTACTACTTGAAATTGTTCAAGGGAAACGAGGATCACATACCTAAATTGTTCGCTTAACAACTTCCAATCAACATCCTTTTCAGGGAACTCAAAACAATAATGAACAAATTTGATAGAGAATTCATCTAGAGGTTCTTGAGGTTCCATTCTGATGTCATTTAAGTTTATAAATACATTTTGAAAATCATACTTGTGAAAAGCTTGTTGCAATTCACTGGCGAGTTGTTCAAACGAATGGATGGAAGCTTCCGGCAATGTGCGGCACCATTGCTTAGCGTGACCTTAGAGAGTGAGGAAGAAAAGAAAGCAAATAAAACCTTCATTTTCAATTTTGTAGCACTCACCAAAGTCACAAAAATCTAAAAGGTGTTTGGTTATGGACACTCCATTTTCACCATTGAATTTTAGCTGGTACAAGTGATACATAAGTTCATCGCGGATGAAACATCGAGGCTCATAAAAATCCGACAAACATCTTGGGAGAATGATTTGGGAATGAGCCATTATAGATATGAGATTAACTGCAGGCTCTAAAGGCTCAGCTTGTCATCTGGCCCTCCTTCTAGCACCAAATTTGTTGACGGGAAAGTTTATCCGGCCAACAGCAGGGGATCTCCTCAGTAAAAAGTCCCAATTAGACCTTGAACAGTTTGGAATAGGGATCTCGTCTAGGGTGTGGGTCCAGATACCGCTGATTTCTCCTTTCTTTGGGTCTCGCTTAGACTTTATAAACCTATGGATACACACTTAATCAAATGATACAAGACATATGATTTATGCATTAAATGTACATATAACACTATGAGTAGCAAGAGGAAATAATAAAGCATAAGTACTGAAGGAAGTGTTGTTAAAAACACATCATTAGGGTCATGCCTATAAACTGTTCTGACCACAAAAGAAACAAATCATTATGGCAAGAAAACCCTTCACTTCCTAAAAGTTTTAAATGATAACAAAAATGCTAATAAACAAAATCATCAACATTCATTAAGAAAGTGAAATGAACTCAACCACCATTAACATATATTCAGCAAACTGTTATGAAATTATGATATGAATTGAAGATACAGTTCCCTTAATCTAAAGATGTTCAGAAACTGAAAATATAATACTCAATAGTGCTCATACATATGTCAACACCAGATGCACAAAGGGATTTTTCAAAATGCCTGTATTCATGCTCAAATTGTATAATCCTAGTAATACAATGTACTCAGCTCGAGTCCCAAACAAAAGAAGCCTCTTTTACAAGTTCCCAAAGAAAATATTTATAAAACAAAGCTTGCCCTTTGGGCTCCCTAACTTTTTTCTTTCTCGACTGTTGGGCTGCCTTGCAACCTAGTCTATCCTGCGACTTGCGACTTGAGCCACTGATGTGACCTGCGACCCCACTGGACCTTGCGACTTGCGACCCCCAACAATCTGCGACCTCCGGCCTGCCATGATTTTGCGACCTCGGCAGATATGCGACCTATGATCTGTGACCTGTGACCTAGGCATATATGCGACCTGCGACCTGGGCAGATATGCGACCTGCGACCTGGGCAGATATGCGACCTGCGACCTGGGCAGATCAGCGACTTGTGACGTTTGGCCATACCCCTGATGCATTTGTTTTTCGGAGATATCAGAGCCTCGCTCTCCGAAGGACAGCCTTAGCTTTTGCTATGTGAAGCAATAGCTCCTATCTGTCGGTGATGCCCTTGCCATGCAAAAGGAATTTGTCTGAGTTGATAAGTGGGAAAGTGGTGTTTCTGTTTTGAGAGAGAAATTGAGCATCCACATGACACGAGGTTCTGAGATTGATTTGAAACACATCCTCTAGAGAGAGCTCACAGTTCTCTTAATTTGGGTGGACATTACTGTTTCCTTATGTTACCTGCAAGACAACAGAGTAAATCAGAATTTTCTCATATAACCTGCAGATAAGCGAATTTAAATCAGCCATATATATATACATACATTAGGGAATCAACATATGAAATGCGATAATTTTGTCAAAGCTAAAACTAGTTGGACCCCTGTGTAGTCCTGTTTTGCATAAAAATGAATGAACAAATTGTGTACGCTTATGCCAAGCTGGCTTCTCGTGAAATTTCCTCTTGGGGAATTTATGAGAGTTTGTGGCCTGTGTCGAGTCTGACTGAGCGGAAAACTCTTCTTGTTCTAAGAATATCCATTCCTTTACCCGGTTTGGTCTTTCCTAGATTTTTTGGAAGCGCGGATGATCGGCTTTTAAACCGGCATCAAATATTGCCATCTTTATGTTCGAACCTGTCAATCCCTTTTCGCCATAGTTTTTAGCTCCAAACATGAACGTGATTTTTCAATGCTACATGAATAGCTTGTGGCCTCAATGGACGGTACCATTACTATCAATTTCTCTTTAGCTCCTGTTAAACATATAATTTAATGTGATGATGTTTCACTCATTAATATCTCATCATGTTACTTCCTGGAATTTATTGATGGTAACGAATATGTTGAGGGCATGCTAATATATTTTCATATTGTTTTCTAGAAGTTACCAAAGGTAATGCATACCTCATGCTGCTTTCAAGGATTTACCAAAATTAACGTGTACATCAAAGGCATGCGACTCAGTTTTGCAATGTGTTTGGAATAATATAGCCATGATCTTTCTAAAAAAATTTCTTACACTCGGTCCAAGAGTCGCGACCGGTCCCAGATTTTCTGGTGTCCAACCTTGCGACTTGGCAACCACGAGATCGCATGGTCGCAGATCCTACTAGGTCGCATTTTGCGTTCATGCCCCAGACTTGCAACTCAACGACTAGTGAGAAACTGCGACCCACTACGAGGTCGCATAGTCAGGTAGTCACATAGATCGCTTGTTTTGGAATGCTATGACTCAACGACTTGGTGAGGTCACAGGGTCGCATGTTACTGCTGCAACAGACTTGCGACCGTGTGGCTCAATGTTGCGAATAGGAGGGATGAGATGCCCCGATATAGGTGTGACAAAATAAGGCGCACCAATGTCCTATGTGACGTAGAGGGTAGCGAATTTTCAATCAGCGGTTGATTATCTAACTTCACGTTTCACCATGGTATCTCTGCATTCAGCGACCTGTGACAGAAACCAAGATTTCCTTCATCTCTTACTGAACGCAGAAAAATATGCGCTTTCTTAGCATGTTCGACCTGTTATTATTTTTTTATTGTGTTTTGGATTGATGCTCGAAACGTAACGTTCTATCCCCTTTGGATAATGAGGCTCCTACATATTAACTGTGTGAAAAATCTCTCCGTAGCATGTATAAAGAAGGCATGACATGGCCATTATTTGTCACTCCCTCCCCGCAAAACGAATTTCCGGTGCTCGGCGTTTAATCTTTTTGAAGCGCGACTGTCTTTATCTACGGCTACCATGATGGATGACAAGGTTTCTGCATGCATGTGGTAATCTTTGCTCCAAATGCTTTTACCCCTTGCCCCTCCTGAACTCCACCACACCATTCTTAAATGTTTTTCATGCATTGAAAAGCAGAAAATTGTGTTGCACTCGAAGCTCCTTAGAAGGTTCACAAAGCCAAATGAACAATTTAAAACTTCATGCAATTGTTACATAGTTTCGACGTGCAATAGCTATGACACCTTAATCGAAATTCTATCTGTAAATGGAAATGACAGATTTAGAGAAAGATCATCGTTCTTTAGATCCTATCAATTCTGATTCCAATGCGCAAACTGTAGGTGTGGCAGAGCGAATGCTGTTTGGTGCAGGAGCTGCGATTTTCTCCGCCACTATTTTAATCCTTTGGATGTCGTCAAGGTTTTAATTTTTCTCCATGTTTTACCATAGGTAATACATATCTCATCCTTTGAATGAAGAATATCAATGTATCGTGTGAGAAAAGCACAAACTTATAATAAACCTTTTGAAGTCAATGCCACAAAACTTTCTCATGTTGTTGTGACTTGCTTCTCGAAAATTCTTGCACGTGGCCTGTTCTGCCTATGATACTGAAATTTTATTGGCTTCCGCTCCCTCGTTTGGATCGTTTCAATTTCTCTTGGTGGAAAATCTATAATATAAGCAACGGTGTCTGAAGCAGGAAAAAGATCGGAAATATGTGGATTTGAGACTAGGGTTTCATTCTTTTCTTCATCGAAAATATCTGGATAAAATTCTGCCACAGAAGTATTTGAGCCCATTTGTAATGTTTTTCATATAGTTTACTTCGCCATATTATATGGTTTTGAAACCATATGGTTTTTTTTTTTTGCGCCTTGGTTTAATTATATAATGCTTAAAACCATAACCTTGGTCCACAGATTTGCGCCCACCATGTAGCTTAGGGTTAATAAATATTGTTTCCCAAAGGTGTGGTTAATATTTGAAACTCTGCCATTTTCTTGCCAACACCAACATGTGTGCTTTCGCACTGCTGCTTGGCACAAAAACTCCTTGAATGAGATTTTCATTCTTTAGAGAAATCTTCTGAGTCCACTTTGTTCACCCGGGCTATACTTCAGGTTAGACTTGTCGAATTGGTGAAATGTGTTCCTTTATGTGTATACATCGACATTAAGCTGGTATTGTGCAGGATCTTCAAACATTCCTTTAAGGTGAGATATTTGCCATCTCGGAATATAAATACCTCGTCTGGTCCCTATTTAAGCTTAGATTTGATAAATCACAGCAAATGCTCCTGGTTCATGCGAGATGGCATCTAGTACAGACATTTCCAAATGGAGTGATTCTAAGAATCTGATGTAAATTAGTGAAGAACGTATTGTTTCATTGGTCAACCAGGAACAATCCTTTCCTCGATCCTTTATCTGAATGAAAATACACCACACCATCATCCATCTGAAAATAATGTTAACTTGCTCCTCCTTCTCACTTGTGGGCATATTCTTGTCATCTGCCTTAACAATGGTCTTCAATGGTAGCCTTAAGTCTCATCCCCACCTGGGCAGGGGGCATGTATATGAAAGTTTCCTGCTTCATAGTTGTGACCTTGTTGTTTAGCTTCAGTGCATTTCCCTCAGTGCGGTGATGACATTGATGAATATATCATCCGTGGGATCGACCTGTATGGAACATTATCACATTAATTAGTTCATAGTTATCCTTTAGATAACGATGCCCCCAAATAATTAACTTTAGATTATGAGCTCGGTGAAGTACCCAAACCGAGTGCCTAAACAATCCATGGTGAAAGAGCTTTTAATGTAAATACACAAAAGTTTCCATTTGAATGTATGTATGGCAATCCTTTCACACATGGCGCGGCTGCGGAAAGAGTATCTCGTCATAATGGTGAGAAGGCTCAAGAGGGGTTTGGGACAAGGCTACCAGGATATCATTTTCCACGGGCCAGGTTGAAACCTTAATAGCTAAGCGAGTAGAGGGGGACCCAAAATTTTGGTTGTTGTTGTAGTGGCTACAACAAGTACCTTGGAACTTGCATGCCTTAATGGAAAGTTCTTCATGTTGGATGACATGTTCACACCATTGCCCTTTGATCAAATGACTCTGCAAGTGTTCAACTCCAACTCATTTGTTCGCACCTGTAGATTGTGTTGTTGTACCTTGAGGACCATCCTCATTATTGGTGGTTTCTCTTGCACCTGTTAATGATTCTCATCATTAGTCGGTAATCAGGTAGTTTCTACCATGTTCAACATCAGATCATCTATTCACATGGCTAGACTTATATGTTGGGAAGTTTGAGATTGAGAGGAAGACCCTGGATCATGTTTTTCATTATCCAGGCTACATAGAGTTATTTAGTATTCATGATTTTACACATAATTCTGTGTATATGGATGGTTGCGTCCATACCATGGATCTATTTCCATGATCTCTTTTAGACAGATGGTTGCGGCCATGTCGTGGGTTCATGTGTTATTTGATGCCTAGTCCATAGACATGTTGTTAGGCATATTCATATCAAATATGTCATATATTGTATTATGTTTGATTTGGAAGGTTTCCTGGAGGTATTCTGAGTTCTTTTCCTTGGTTCGTAAAGCATTTAACCCATCACTTCCTGTTGTGCCTTCATGCTTTAGGGGGCATCTGTTACATAGTAATTTTTCACTTTGCTCACTTCCTGTCCCTGATCCTGAAGTTCCTTGTGACGAATCCTGTGTAGTATTTCTAGCTGTACAAATACATAAAGACATCCTCTAAAGACTCAAATAAATCTTCCTTGAAATATCATTGAAGAAACTTAGCTAAAACCCTAAATTTCTGGGTCAGTGTACTTCTCTAGTGGCATGCCTATGCTCATGGTAGGTTGAGAGTTTTGGCTTAGTGCTATCAGTGCTCTTTCGACTGAGAAAACTGCGTTGAACCCTTTCTGGCAATGTTTCTTCAAATGGAGGATAAGCTTCAGCCTCTAGAAGTTTCCAGGACGACGAGCTCGATGTCATCCAGTGGAGATAGGGTTGAGCTCTCTCATTTAAAGCTTTTGATCTTATCAATTGGGGATTATCCATTGAAAGGCGAACCTTCCTCCTTCTTTCGTGGGCTCCTAACTCCATCTCCCTTCCTATAAATTAATCCCCATCCTTCCACTACTGGTTGGTCATTTTTGGGTTGATATGATAATTCAATTTCCTTGCATCCATGTATTGTGATAATGCCTACGATATCCGAGAGAAGGAGTGCTTTAAGAGATTTGATGAAGGACTCAAACATCACCAAAGGGAGGCCTCCAACATAAAGGCCACAAATGCAAGCTCTCTATTTCATATTTATTAATAAAACATTTGGTGTTTTCTTTCTATATTTTTATAATGATTTGCGCAAATAGTCTAATGTTCCTTGAATAGTTAGTTAGCTGATATTCAATGTATGTTTTGTATAGGATTACGTTTTCTATTGTCTCTTGATGTCCTGTAGGTAATCATATGCCACTAGTAGCGAGGAGTGATCCTGAGGGATTGTGGATCGAGGCCATCATCAAAGGATTTGAGCATAGGATCAGGAGAGGTAGGTTTATTCCCTTTCCCCTCTTGTTTTGGATATTAGTTAAGAAAGCTTGCATTAGATAATTTCTTAAGTTTCTAGACAAAATTTAGGGCTAGAGAGATTGCCTCTATTTGCAGAGGGTATTTATCTTCACAACACCTCCAGTTCAAAAAACTTTTGTTGTTAATGGCATAATATAAACCGTGGAATTTGACATATTCATAGAGTGGTTAACGGTTGTAGCATTTTGTGTCACCGTTTGAGTTTGTTGGTTCATGTTTTAAACATGGTTTGGACCGTTGCAATTTTGTATAAGTATGGGGCCGCTCGGCAAGGGCGGACTCACGTGGGCTAGACGAGTTCAAGTCCTGTCAACCACGATGTTTTCTCCATCAAACTGCGGGCGGGGTCTGCGACATGTGGCCCGTCCCATGCGTTTTGGGCAACACATATTACAAAGAGTGGAGGTGGCAGGGTTTTTCCACCCCAACCATAATTATTTATATTAATATGATGGGATACGGGAGTGGGCGAGCCCAATGGGCCCGACCCGCCCCCCCTTTTTTTTTAATTATTTTTTTATTTTTAAAACATATTGGCCATTTTCAAATTTTTCGAAATAAGGGTCATTGGGCATTTTAAATAGGCAACAATTTCACCTGTCTCAATGGCTAGATTTCGTTCTTCGGTTCTCGGTAAATTTGCAGGATCATTAATCTTGGCCCACATGCCCACTTTGACCAAAACTTTGACCAGCCCTATCTCCTTCATACGAGGTCAGATTGGAGTGTCGTTCAAACCATTGGAATCAAGGCGATGAGCACTTCAATCTAGTCCTAGTTCGAGAACAATATGACCACTTTGAATTTTGAGCCATTATAAGCGCTCTTTGACCTTTGATTTTCTATAGTGTCACCTGGATCACACATTGTTGTAGAAGGTGGTGATGGATATTACCTAAAATTTAACTTGGAAAAGAGTCATATTGGTGGATTTAGTTTGAATAGAAAAGAAGGAACAAGGCTAGTCGAAAGAGAAGAGTCAATATCGATATGTATTATATTTTATGAATATATGACCCTGGTCTCACCTTAGGCCCTTTAACTTTATCCTATTTTCCCTCTATTTCTTTAATTTAATAAATATTTGTTAAAATTGAGTGCCACATATATAAAACAAGCAGGGAATTAGTGCCCTCAAATGTTATCATTAAGATTTTTCCAATCCCTACGATCGAAAATGCCCTCAACAAATATGCTCATGTGGATGCATATATTACATAACCTAACATGATTATGTAACAACACTCATGATCTGGATTTATGCAGGAACGCAAAAGAATAAACATATAACCATAAATAAAAGATGTAGCATAAATAACACTTCATTTCATTAATATCAAAGAACTGAAATTTGCTTACAAACAAAATGGAATTAAACTAGCTAGGGCGCTGGTAGCTATCTCTGAGAAGAGATGTGGTGGCTAAAGGCCGCTGAACTGAGTTAAAAGGAGGCTCGAGGGCCTATTCATCATTTAGAAACAATGGAAAACCCTAAACATCCAAAACCCTAACCCTAGGAGATGAAACGCCAAAACTATGGGCCCCGTTTGGGTAAATTGGTGTTTCAACTTCCCAGGGATGTAACTTTGGCATACGATCTCCATTAGATGCGAACCATACCTAGTTAGAAAGATCTATCTAAGGACTAAAAATTTTGAGTGAGAAACATCAGTCCATGAACCCATTTTTCTCTCAGGTTTCCCAAAAAACGTCATTTAGGTCCTCAAAATGGCTCCAGAAGTTCAGGACCCGAAAAACTGCTAAAAATAGTAAGTTGTACCAAAAATTGAAAAAATGAAAGGGAGAATGGTGGGGCCCCAAGTGGAATAGGCGAGTGACCACCAATATCCACCTTGATCATTCCTCCCCCCATAGGAAGCAATGGTCCCCATTGCGTTAAGTTCTTCCATGAGATGAGGAAAATTCTGTTGAACTTGGCCCCTAATGAACCACTTTCCTTGGTGCAGGAGTTGGCCAGCTTTGACAACCCGATACAGTTGGATCTTCTATTGGCGAGTGTCCTTGATTTGCATGTCCATGATACAATATGTGGTGGCTTGTTCCATGCAGTCTGGGTTTAACTCTGTTGGTGTGAGTTGTTCTGCAATGTCAGAGGTGTCCAGTAGAGGTGGGAAGTAAGGACGAAGGCATCCCACATTGAATACTGGGTGCAGAACAAGGAATGGGGGAATACTAAGCTCGAAGGAATTGTTCCCTACAGCCATGGTGATGGTGTACGGCCTGTATCGAAGCGGGCGAAGCTTGCGGTGGGGTCTAGTGAGGCTCTCCTTCTTCAAATGTAGCCACACTTTATCGCCCACCTGGAAGTTGTGTGGTACTTGATCTTGATCATGGCATTGCTTGTACTTAGCATTAGATCTGTCCAATATGTCATGAACCTGTTGGAAGATGTGTTGAATGCACTCGATGAAGCTATTTGCTTTGTCATCTTCAAACTGGACATGAGCCGAATCGGCCTGAGTAGCTGCAAATGGCATGGCTACGTCAATGGGACATAGTGGCTGGAATCCCAAGCCCACCTGGAAGGGGTTGTGGCCGATTGAGCTGTGGAGAGTCCGGTTATAACTGTGTTTTACATAGGGGAGGCTCTTTTCCCATGTGCATGGATGTTTTGAATTGTACATATGCATAATGTGTACAATCATTCTGTTGACGACCTCTGTATGGCCATCTGTTTGGGGATGGAAAACTGTGGACTTGGTGAGCTTGGTGTCCATCATTAACCAGAGGTTGGACCAAAATGTGCTGAGGAACCTGCTATCTCGATCTGATATGATAGACTGTGGGATCCCGAAGTTCACCCACACTCATTCAAAGAAGAGTTTAGCAGTGTCTTCTGTTGTGATATTCTTCTTGCAGGCCGCCATAATTTCCATTTCCGAGAATCTGTCGACGACCACGAAAACATAGTCATTTCCATGCTTAGTAGAAGGTAGGCCCGACGTGTAATCCATGGAGATGGATTCCCAAGGTCAACTAGGGGTAGGTAGCAGAGTATAGAGGCCTTGCTTCTTGATGGTCGGTTTAGCAATGGCAAAAGCAGTGCAGGATCTGATGTGCTTCCTGACATCCTTTCGAAGGTTCGGCCAATAGAAATACTTCTGCATTACTGCTACTATTTTCTCGACCCCGAAATTCCCAACGAATCGACTGTAGTGTGCTTCCCATATCATCTTGGCACGCTCGCTTGAAGGAACACAAAGGTGTCCTAGGTGACATAAAATTGCATCTTGGAGGTGAAAATTTGGAACTTGTGTACCCCCCAAGAGTGCCTTGTATGTGTGACCGAATTCTGGGTCGCTCTCATAGAGAAGTGGCCAATCAGAAGTCTCATGCCCACAAGAGTTGAGAATGGTGGTGAGCGCCACGATTGGTGGTCGGCTAAGACAGTCTGCAACATTATTGATGCTACCCTTCTTGTACTTGATGTTCAAATGAAACTATTGTAGATATGTGGACCACTTCTAATGGCGATCATTCTGCAACTTCCCTTATGTCTGTATGAACTGCATGGGTTGGTGGTCTGTGTGGATGATTATTTCCTTCCCCAAAATGTAATGCTTCCATTGTCGACAAGCTTGCACAATGGAATACATTTCTTTGTCATAAGTGGGATACTTACAAACTGTGTCCGACAATGTCTCACTGTGATATGCCACTGGATGTCCTTGTTGAGTAAGAAATGCCCCAATAGCATAGTCAGAGGCATCTGTCTCGATCTCAAATGGCTGTTGCAAGTCTCGTAATGTGAGCACTGGGGCAGAACAGAGACAATTTTTTAATTCTGTAAATTCCTTCTGTTGAGATTCCGACCAAAAGAATTTTTCTCTCGCTCCTCCCTTGGTGACTTGACTTAAGGGCTAAGTGATATGAGAGAATCCCAACACGAACCTACGGTAGAAATTAGCAAGACCCAGAAAGCTGCGAAGCTCTGTTATAGTGGTTGGGGCTGGCCAATCCTGAATGACTTGGCTCTTGGTTGGATCCACATGTACCCCCCTTTCATCAATAATGTATCCCAGATATTGAACCTAGGTCATGCCAAAAGTGCACTTCTCCAATTTGGCACACAACTTGTGTTGTCGTAGTGTTTTTAGGACTTGTCGGATGTGGTGGAGGTGCTCTTCCCAAGTTTGGCTGAAGATCAGAATGTCATCTAAGTACACCACTACAAATGAGTTGGTGAATGGCTGCAAGATATCGTCCATCATCCTCATGAAGGTTGCGGGTGCATTTTTCAACCCGAAAGGCATGACCAGCCATTCCAAAATGCCTTCCTTGGCTTTGAAGGCAGTCTTCCACACATCGGAGGGTTCAATTGGTACCTGGTGATACCCAGACTTCAAGTCGATCTTGCTGAAATATTTCACCCCTTTGAGTTGGTCCAGAAGATCATCAATCTGTGGGATCGAGTACCTATTCCAGACAGTGATCTTGTTCAGTGGTTTATAATCAATACAGAGTCTCCACGTCCCATCCTTCTTCTGTACCAACATGATCGGGCTGCCACAGGGCAATGAACTTGGTCGGATGTGACATTTCTGCAATAGCTCCTGAATCTGCCTCCTGATTTCATTTTTTTCCAGAACAGAGTGCTGATAGATCGTTCCATTGGGTAGCAGCACACCTGGGGTCAGATCAATCAAGTGCTTGATCTGACAGTGCAGAGGAACCTCTGTGGGTGAGGTGAAGATGTCCCCATACTCCTCCACAACCTTGTCCATTTTTTGTTGTCGTGCAGAGGAGCCTTGTCTGGAGGTCGTGGCCACAGTCTTCTTCTTGCCCTGAGGGCGGATCATCAGGAAAACGAATTTCCTGGTTTGGGAAATGAGCTTACTGCATTGTTTTTCATTAACCAAAGAGATAGCAGCAGGAGGTGGTACCTCTGGTATCATGTACAACTTATTCCCCAAAGTAACAATAACAGCACGAGGCTGAGACTCATACACAGCATGACGCTTCCACAAGTATGGTTGTCCTAATAATACATTAGAAACATTAATAGGAGCAATGTCACATAATACCTCATCCGTGAAGGTCTTGATGCTATAGGGAAGGCGACACTACTGGCTGATGTGGAGATCTCGTCCTTGGTGAAGCCACCCGATGGTGTATGGATGTGGGTGAGATGTGGTCGGAAAGCCCAACCGCTTCAGGACGTCTACTGAGATGAGGTTCTTTTGGCTCCCATTGTTGACAATGAATTGTACCAGGGAGCCCTTTACCCACATCTGGGAGTGGAAGAGACGTTCCTCCTCCTCTGGATCTTCCAGTTCCTCCTTCTGGATCTTCGTAGTGGCAACAATGGCATTGGGCTCTGCATCAATAATTTGTTTCCCTTTCTCATTCCCCTTGCCAGGTTTTAATTTAGAGTTGGAGCATGCATCTGACTCAGAATCCCTCATCTCAGCCACTAGCGACTGCTTGGCCCGACACTCACTTGTGTTGTGAGTGGAGCTCTTATGGAACTCACAACACTTTCCTGTGTCCTTCTTTGGCTTTGCAGTGTTTTTCTTTACTTATGGCTTCAACAGGTTGTCTTGAGCCGCTATGCCTTGGCTCTGTCCTTTGTTCTGCAGTTTGGAGCACCTTTCCCTTGCTTTTGATTCACAGATCCAAAGTCTCGCTTCTTCTGTTTGAATTTCTTCTCAATCTTGGCAGCATACTGGTATGCTGTACCAAGCGAGGAGATGTCGAGGAACTCCATTTCCTCCTGAATGTATCTGTGTAGACAAATGAAATACTTTAGCACCAGATGTTTCTCTAAATCTTTGATACCCAACTTTGTGCATATGGTATGGAATAGATTCGTCAGCTCATGCACATCTTGATCCCTTTGTTGTCGCAGCATGGTCCATTGTATGTACTTGTCCTCATAGCTCCCCATGGGATAGTATTATTCCTTGATGGCGTCTCGGAAAGAATTTCAAGTTGGTACGGCTGAGAACAGAGAGGGTTCTATCTGGTCCTTTCTCTCATAGTAGGTTTCCCACCAGTCCTTGACATGGGGGGTAGCTTTGAGGAGTGCAAAAATAATATTCTCCCGGTCGGAAAAATCATGAACTGAAAAATATCCTTCTAATAGATTCAACCATATATCTACGGCATCTACATCTATTTGATCCTCAAATATGGGAATGTCAAAATTTACTTGTACCTTAAAAGGATTCGCACCTCTAGAGTGGCTGCTGGATGTAGATGCGTTGTCAGTGGGCAGCCATTGAAGGATCTGGGCAAAGTTATCCATCATTGCATTCCTTTGTTTTTTGAGGGCCTCCTCGAGCAATATTTTGATAGGATCACCTGCTCCCTCATCTTTATTTTTTCCCCCCATGGGCATCCATCGGGGTTTGCGAGGCTGATCTTGCAAAGGTTCCACCAGATCGAGCCCTAACTCCTTATACCCTGACCTCGTTGGGGACATGCAAAGAAGGATAGACAAAAAGCAGACTGCTCTGATACCACTGATCCGGATTTATGCAGGAACACAACAGAATAAACATATAACCATAAATACAAAGATGCAGCAGAAATAACACTTCATTTCATTAATATCAAAGAACTGAAATTTGCCTACAAATAGAATGGAAATAAACTAGCTAGGGCAATGGTAGCTATCTCTGAGAAGAGATGTGGCGGCTACAGGCCTCTGAGAAGAGATGTGGCGGCTACAGGCCTCTGAACTGAGTTACATTGAGGCTCGAGGGCCTATTTATTATTTAGAAACAATGGAAAACCATAAACATCCAAAACCCTAACCTTAGGAGATGAAGCGCCAAAACTATGGGCCCTATTTGGGTAAATTGGTGTTTCAACTTCCCAGGGACGTAACTTTGGCATGCAATCTCCGTTTGACGTGAACCATACCTCGTTAGAAAGATCTATCCAAGGAATAAAAATTTTGAGCGAGAAACATCAGTGAATGGACCCATGTTGCTCTCAGTTTTTCCAATAAATGTCGTTTAGGGCCTCAAAACGGCTCTGGAAATTCAGGACCCGAAAAACTGCTAAAAATAGTAAGTTGTGCCGAAACTAAAAAACTGAAAGAGAGAATGGTGGGGCCCCAAGTTGAATAGGCGGGTGACCACCAATATCCACCTGGATTGACTCGTGAAGCTTAATCCCATACCATTCCACCTATAATTTCACATACTTCTTGATTGGTTTCCTAGGAAATGCTACTTTTTTTCGATACTTAAACACCTAATAGGGTTTAAGAATGATCCCTTATACATAAACTTGGAAAATGATATGAAATAATAATAATAATAATAATAGTTGCATTTTTATTTACAGATATAATAAGAATACTTCTATTATGATTACCGAGTCATTTTTTTCACCTACTGAGGAGTTTGATGAAAATGGAACTAATGATATTGAGCATGTTAATCAAGATTAAATTCATAATCCTAAGGAATTTGAAGGCATCACTGATGAAGGGGAGGATGAGGAATTTCTTCCAAACGAAAATTTTAAAGGCACAAATGAGGATGATGGATTATTTCCAAGTGAGGATCTCAAAGGCACATATGAAGATGATGGATTTTGTTTGAGTGAAGATTTCATAGGCATAGATGAGGATGATGGAATTCCTCCAAGTGAAAATTTCAAAGATAGATATGAGGATGAAAAAGGATTTCATCTGAGAAAGGATATTAAATTCACAGATGAAGATGAAGGATTTCCTTCAAGTGAAGATTTCAAAGGCACAAATTATGATGATGGATTTACTCCAAGTAATGATTTAAAAAGAATAGATGAGGATGATGGATCTCTAAGAAAATATCTCAAATCCATAAATGAGGATAATGAATTTTCTTTGAGCAAGGATTTCAAAGGAACATATAAAGATGGTGAATAATTTCCTCCAAGCAAGGATATCAAAGGCACAGATAAGGATGGTGAAGGATTTCCTCTGAGAGAATATTTCAAAGGCACAATTGAGGATGGTGAAGGATTCTTTTGAAAAACGATTTCAAAGGCACATATGAGGATGATGGATTTCCTCTGAGCAAGGATTTCAAGGGCACATATGAGGATGATGGATTTATTCTAAGTTAGGATTTAAAATTCATATATGAGGATGTGCATGATTTCCTTTAGGTGAGGCTTTTAAAGCCACATATGAAGATGGTGAAGGATTTCCTCTCAATGAATATTTGAAAGGCATAGATGAGGATGTTGGATTTTCTCCAAGTAAAGATTTTAAAGGCATAAATAAAGATCATGGATTTCCTCCAAGTAAGGATTTGAAAGGAAAAAATGAGGATGATGAATGATTTCCTCTGAGTAACAATTTAAAAGGAACATTTGATGATGATTAAGGATTTCCTCCAAGTGAGGGTTTTAAAGGCATGGATAAGAATGATGGATTTCCTCTAAGAAAATATTTAAAAGGTATATATGCAGATGATGGATTTCTTCCAAGTAAGGATTTCAACAACATTGATGAGGGCGGTAAAGGATTTCCTTTGAGTGAGGATTTCAAAGAAAAAAATAAGGATGGCGATGGGTTTCCCGTGAGAAAAGATTTCAAAGGCACATATGAGGATGGTGGATTTCCTATGAGAAAGGATTTCAAAGGCATAGATGAGAATGATGGATTTTCTCTGAGAAAAGAATTGAAAGAAATAGATGAGGATGGTGAAGGATATTTTTTGAGTGATAATTTCAAAAGAACTGATGAGGATGGTGAAGGATTTATTTTGAGTGGGGATTTTAAAGGAACAAATGAGGGCAGTGAATGATTTCTTGACCATTTTGAGTATGAATGTTGTGAGGATAATATGCCACCTAACGATGCGTAATTTGTTTATATAGATGATGATTACATGATGGATATATTACAACCATATGTTGAATCTAGGAATAAATCTAGACCCTTTTATATCAATCCAAATCATTCTAGTTATACAAGGTCTAGCAAATAATTTCTCATGAGAACAAGTTCCATCACTGAATTGATTTCAACTGAATGTTTTCAAAATGATCACATGAAGTGTGTGGGATTCAATTATGCAGTAGAGAAAAGGAAGAAATGTTTTTCAATGAATAAAATCATGCAAAATAGATATTTAGTGATGTGCATGATATCTAAAAATATGGGTTATGAACATCATATTGGGAGTCTTTTAATCTCTATAAATTCTTCCCCAAAAACTGAATTGAATTGGTAATGTTCATCTATCAAGAGTCAAAACAAGATTGGAAAAAATCCTACATTTTATTCAAAGGTACATCATAGACAAGAGGTTAGGCCATTAGCAAATACTACAAGGTCCTGAATGCAATACTTATTTTAAAAACATGGAGAATACATGTGAGTTGGATTGGATCATTATATTATTTTTCATCCATCTTGAAGCTTTTAGAGTGGAAAAAGAGGAGGAATCAACACACAAAACCAATTTTACCATTGGGACCCAATTTGGCAAATCGGGGTCTCAAACATTCTGGAAATAGTTTGAGGCATACAAAACCATATTTTTGGGGTGAAAATTTGTTGCTCAATTCATGCACCTTTTAGCGTTATTCTACACATAAATAACTTTCCAATGGTGCAAGAAATACCTCAATTCGAGTTTGTATGCAAATTTTATTTCACTTAGAATTTGACCTTCATATTTTGACCACAATAATTTTAGAGGATGCCACACCATCCACACGTTATTTATGTAAAATGGGCTAGCCATGTGATCATAATGAAGAATACTCTAGAAGAGTCCGTATTGTAACACTAATTAAGAGTTTAGGGAGTCAAACCTAACCACTAGTAGGCTATCAAGGAGTGTTATAATCGAGCCACGAGGAGGAAAATGGGTTTCCTTTTATTCAAGGGCATTTTGTTCCATAGATGAGTAGATTGGTTGAGAGTGGATACGGAAAGAGAAAACAAAGAGGGGTTGTGCATTATAGTATCCCACAGGTAACAAATCTCACTTCTTTGTACTTGAATCCATTTTTATTTAGAGAAATAGATGAGAGCGACCTCACCTTCTAGATAGGTTTTCTCCCAAAATGATTTTTTAGGCTATATATTATATTAATTTGTGTTGATTTTTATTTCATTTTTCTCTATTTTCTACATATTTTATCTATTTCATTGATAAGCATACACTATAATTAATGAATCTAAAAATCTAGGGAGAAATTAACCCTCATAATGTATATTTCAGATTCTATACATAATTTTATCATATTTTCTATGACAAATTGTCTAATGGAATATCCACGACAGTTTATGAATCATAATGGTATCAAAGAAAATTTCTTTTGGTATATTATGAGGACTTGCAAGGGATACAAATTGGTTAAGTTAAAATTCACAAGTGCCCAATAATGACCAAAAAATCTTTTAATAACCCTTAAGATCCCAAAAAGGAGAGGTTTTTGAGGTTGGAATAAAATGTCACATATATAAACCATAATGTGGGCCTCCTCATGGCATCCCTGACCAATAAGATTGGGATATTTGGAGAAGATATTGGTTCTAACATAGAGGTCATATTGGAGGGGATACGAGTAGATTGAGAAGGACCAAAGAGGGAATCTAAGAAAGAACTAGAAAGCATCAAACTAATTCGAGTGTCCTAAAACATTCACAGTCCCTGTTGAAAATGGAAGCGAAGGTCAAGGTCAAGTTATATCAAGGTAATATTGATGTTTTGAGGTTAAATCATTGGTTCTAGTGACTAAAAGCTTATTTAAGAGTTCATAATATAGAGAAAGGATAGAATAATTTGTTTTTTCAACTAAAATTAGAGGGTCTTTCCCTAACGTGGTGGGAAAGAAACATAAAGACATTGAGGTTGGATGGAGATCCTCTAGTGACTAAGTGGGGAGATTCCAAAACAATTATAAAGTAACAATTTTACCTTATGGGTATGTAGGGGACCAATGCATCTAATAACAATACTTTAGGAAGATGCAGTAGCAAAGTGTATAGGAGTACACCACAAAATCTAGAAAGTGGCCATAATGTTGGGTATCTCCCCAAAAAACACAGTTGTACTCCTCAAGTATCTAGTGGATCTACAAAGCCATCTATAGAAGCAAGTGATATTATTCAAGCCTAGATCAATGGAAGATTCTTGTGTATAGGGATAATACCTGGAGAACATAAGCTAAAAGAAAGAAAATTCAAGTGGGTCCAAGTAGAAAGAGCACCAAAAAACTTCCAAAACGGGGAAGAAGAAGTGAAAAGGGGGGAAGAAAAAAAAGGCAACAAGTACAACACAACAATGCAAAGATCCCAAAAACCATTTGAACCACTGTAACATTGACAATCATACATATGAGAAGTGTTGGAAGTTGATCTAGAGCTCAACTGAAAGAGAAATAAGAAAGGTGATAAGAAGAAAAATCTCATGGCCACTAATTCAAGCAACCAGGTGAAAATGAATTCATATGTGGATGAGAAGATTGTTTGTACATTAGTGCAAAAGGAGGTAAATCTAAGTAGCCTTCAACAAAAATAAAAGAATGAAAAGACCAGAATCTTCCACATAAAGCTAAAGGTCAAGAACAAAAATATCGATGCTCGGTTCGATTCAAGATCCAAAGCAAATTTCATTGTAGCAAAGATAGTCAACAAATTGGAATTAGAACTTCGTTGTCATCCAAACACATGCGTTGAGATGGGAAAATAATGATGCAAAAATAAAGGTAACCTGACATTGAAAAACTAGATTTCATATGAGTATTTATTTTATTGATGAAATAGAACTAGATGTAGTTTCCCTTCATATATATGGAGTAGTCTTTGGAAGTCCCTATATATACATACCACATGCAATCTTCATGCAGAGAACCAACTTGCACCACCACATCAAAGATGGAAAATCTTTCAATAACAATGCTGACAAGAAAAACAACCCGATATTTTATTAATAAATTCCAACCAAATAAAAAAAATAATTAATTCTATTAAAAAATATGTTTTATTTAAAAAAACATAAAGAAATATAAAAACAAAAACAACAAATAAAAAAAATAACATTCTAATTTAATTTAATATTTTTTAGATATAGAATGTAATTTAATTTAATATATATTAGGTATAAAAATAAATTTATCAAGTAAACATTAAATAAACTAGAAACAACTTAGAAACCAAATTAAGAAAATGCCTTTGCCACAACAATGTTAAATGATTTATTTATTTTTCTTTAATGGTAAAAAATATATCATTCCCAAAAAGATATGAAGCCATCCGAGATCTCTAAAAAGTACCGACTTTTACTATTGTAAAATGCCATGTGTTTAAGTTTTCACCTCAACTTTATATGTATCAACAAAGTAAGAATTGTTAGAGTCAAGAAGCGAAAAACAATTAATCAATCAAGTCCACACACAGCATAAACCATGAAAGACAGAGATTTTAACGTGGTTCACCCAACCAATATGGGCTCCATCCACCAAACAGGGCATCGGCAATCTCATTCATCAACTGGAGAATTACAACAACAGAGTTTCTCATCTGCTCTTCACTCACCTCACATCCCTCATCATGCACATTTGCCTCTATGGGCATACATTTTATAGCTGGGAGTAGAAACCGAATCATAAATTCACTCACAATAAATATAGGATGCATTAACTCCTCATCAAAATTAAAAGGAGTCAATTTAGCAACAAATCCTATTATTGTCACATTCATGGAATTTTCTCCAAAAATAATTTAAAATAAATCTCAACAATCTCCACCTTGACAACAATTAGCCTGATACGCTGTTCCATTATTATTTTTATCTTTTCTACAAGCCAAGAGAAGCCAGACACCATCGTAGCTTCTCTAACAAAACTGGTTTTGTGAACATGTTTGCATAGTTTTCCTTTGTATGCACCTTTTCAAGAGAGACTCCCATTTCAGTGATAACCTGTCTTACAAAATGGTACTTGATAGGTATATGCTTTGATTTACTATGATAGGCCGGATTCTTAGCCAAATGAATTTCACTTTGACTATCACAAAATAACTTGATGTTGTCCTGCAACCTACCAAACTCACCAAACAAACCTTTCAACCAAACCACTTCTTTCCAAGCATGTGAAGCAGCTATGTATTCTGCTTCTGTAGTGGATAAAGCAACAATGTTCTGTAGCTTTGACATCCAGCTAATAGCTCAACCTGCAAGAGTAAAGACATACCCTGAAGTTGACCTTCTCTTATCCAAATCACCTGCAAAATCGGAATCAACATATCCGCAAACAAATTCACTACTCCTGTTATAAGTGATACATTAATCACTTGTGCCTCTCAGATACCGAAGCACCCATTTCACTGCTGACCAGTGTTCTTTTCTTGGATTTGCCATATACCTGCTGACAACCCCAACTACATGTGAAATATCTAGTTGAGTACAAACCATCGCATACATCAAACAACCTACTACATTGGCATATGGAATTCGAGACATATATTCCTTTTCTTCATTAGTGTTAGGACATAAACTTGAAGAAAGCTTAAAATGAGAAGCTAAAGGGACTGAAACAGGCTTCACATTGTTCATACCAAAACCTCAAGAGTATTTTCTCAATATACTTCTATTGTGATAGCCACAGCTTACCATTATTCCTGTCTCTGAAAATATCCATGCCCAAAATCTATCTTGCTGCTCCTAGATCTTTCATGTCAAACGTCCTAGCCATCTGAGCCTTTAACCTATTGATCTCACTTATGATTTTGCTTGCTAAAAGAATATCATCAACATATAACACTAAGATAATGAACATTCCATTACTCAATTTCTTAAAGTAAACACAATGATGATATTCATTTCTTATATAATTTGACTCATCATGAAAGAATCAAATTTCTTGTACCATTGTCGAGGCAACTACTTCAGACCATACAATGATTTATTGAGCCTACAGACAAATTTCTTGTTGCGATTTTGAACAAACCCTTCTGGTTGTTCCATGTAAATCTCCTCATCTAAATCTCCATGTAAAAATGCAGTTTTGACATCTAGTTGTTGTAATTCTAAATCAAGTAAAGCAACTAATGCTAACACAATCCGAATTGAAACAATTTTTACAACTGGTGAAAATATCTCATGAAAGTCAATGCCTTCTTTCCGAGAAAAACCTTTCGCGGCCAGCCTCGCTTTGTACCTGTCTTCATTATCATCAATACCCCTTTTCAATTTGTAAACCCATTTACATCCCATAGTTTTTCTGTCTTTAGGAAGTTCAACCAGATCCCATGTGGCATTCTTGGCTAATGCCTTCATCTCGTCCTTCATAGCCTCTTTCCACTTACCACTGTTAGAACTTTCTACAACTTCCTGATAGCACAAAGGTTCGTCATCATTAGCGGTTAAAGCAACTGAAGTAACATAATCATCATACCTTTTAGGAAGACGTCTGATTCTCGTAGACCTCCTTAAAGATGTTTTTGGTACTTCCACAAACTGCTGATTATTATATGTAGGAACTTCTTCATGATCTACATCTGAAACACGTTCATGATCTGCATCTAAAACTTGTTCATGATCTGAATCTGAAACTTGTTGATCTGGACTATCATCAGTATTTGAACTGGTTTCAAACTGAATGTGTTGAAGCTTAGGTACATTATCTTGTTTCAATTTATCATCTACATTTGGATTTTCAAGTGAAGATTCATTAAATTTAACATCTCTGTTAATGATTTGATCTTGTGAGTAGTAGGATCCCACAACCTGTATCCCTTAGTCCCATCACCATATCCAACAAAGATATATCTTTTTTATTTAGGATCTAACTTAGAATGCTGATGTTTCGGAACTAGAGCATATGCATCACAACCAAAAACTTTCAGTTTAGAATAATCACATGGATAACCTTTCCATACCTCTTGAGGAATTTTGCATCCTATCACAGTTGATGGTGATCGATTTACCAAGTAACAAGCTGTAGAAACCACTTCTGTCCACAATTCATTCTGCAAATTGGCGTTACTAAGCATACTTCTTGCTCTCTCTAAAAGAGTCTTGTTCATGCGTTCTGCAACTCCTTTTTGCTGAGGAGTATATATAGTGGTTTTATGTCTTTCGATCCTAGTGTCCTTGCAATAATGATCAAATTCCTTTGAAGTAAAATCATCACCATTGTCAGTTCTTAAACATTTAATGGTTCTTCCAGTGATGTTTTCAACTAATGCTTTAAACTGTTTGAAAACTGTGAATACATCAGAATTCTTCTTTAACATGTACACCCACACTTTTCTAGAGAAATCATCAATAAAAGATAAAAAATATGATGATCCTCCATATGAGTTTGTAGGAGATGGACCCCAAACATCAGAATGGATATAATCAAGGATTCCCTTACTAGTATGTTTTCCAGTTTTAAACTTCTACTTGATTTGTTTCCCAAATATACAATGTTTGCAGAAATCTAACTTAGAAGATTTTAAATTAGGAAGTAACTTACGATCAGATAAAATTTTTAATCCTCTTTCGCTCATATGTCCCAACCTTTGATGCCATAAACGAATAGAATTACTGTCGTTTTCAAATACTGTAGAAGCATGATCTGACTATGTTCTTCCTTCTAACTGAAAAAGATTTCCAACCTTCTTTGCTTTCATTACTAGTAAAATTTCTTTATAAACTTTCATTACTCCACCTTGAATAAAGGTTTTATATCCATTTGTGTCTAGTACTCCTAGTGAAATGAGGTTTTTTCTTAGTTCAGGCACGTGTCTTACATCAGTTAGAATTTTATTTGTCCCAT
Organism: Pinus albicaulis; assembly: GCA_034641835.2. Lineage (NCBI taxonomy): Eukaryota > Viridiplantae > Streptophyta > Pinopsida > Pinales > Pinaceae > Pinus > Pinus albicaulis. The sequence continues at coordinate 26,367,900 of CM076583.1, read as the reverse complement.
CAAACATTTTAATCTGGATGCTACCAATTCCCACAATATTACACGATACATCATTTCCCATGTAAACCACTCCATCATTGATTGATTTATAAGTTTTAAACCACTCTCTATGAATGCACATGTGATTTGACGCACCATAATCTAACAGCCAATGTTGATCATGACTAGACAAACTATCTGATAACACTTCATCACTCATACCTGAAATGGATGCTGAACCTGTATCTGTCGTGTTTGCTTCTTTCTTCTTTGTCGAAGAGAATCCTTTGGATGTTTGCTGTCTCTTCCAACAGTCCTTCTTCAAATGTCCTGATTTGCCAAAAAACCAACACTTTACCTTACTCTTCTTCCCTTTCGATTTTGAACGCGAGTTGTTGTGCTTACTGAAGCGTCTTTCTTTAGAAGGACCTCTGACCATCATTGCTTCTGATGTAGAGGTTTCTGAATTTGACCTCTTCCTTGTTTCTTCGGACAACAAAGCTCTAACAACATCATCAAATTCAAGGGTTTCTGATGAACTAAGAATTATAGAAGTAACAAAATTATCCCATGACTCGGGCAACAAGCATAATAAAGTTACAGCTTTATCTTCTGATTCAAATTTTACTTCTATACTTTCTAACTGCACCAGGAGAGTATTAAAGGTATTCAAATGATCAGTTATCGTCGTACCTTCCTTCATGCACAAGCTGTACAACTGTCACTTCAGAAGAATACTATTGGTTAAGGATTTCGTCATGTACAGCTTTTCAAGCTTTGTCCACAAACCAGCAGTAGTTTTTTCTGACACGATGTTAAACAAAACATCATTCGCCAAACACAGTGGAATGTCGCTCAGTGCTCTTTCATCCAAGTCACTTCATTCATCATCTGTCATGGTGTAAGGCTGTTTGGATTTTCCCAACAACGCCTTTGCCATGCCTTGTTGCACGAGTAGATCATACATCTTCACTTTCCAGATCTCGAAGTTGTTTTTCCCATTGAACTTCTCAATCTCAAACCGAGCACTTTGTGATTTTGCCATGTTTAATAGCTCGTGTCACAAAATCTCCAATTGAAACTTTTAATAAATGAAGTTTTTATTTAAAAAATACCCTTAAAAAAAAAATTGCCCTTCACCTATAAAATGCCTTCCCCTTAATACCATATTCAAATGGCATTAAAATTACAAATCGATTTAAAAAACTTTTACAAAAAACCAATAAAGTGCACCTTATAAATCGATATATATAAATCGATTTAAAACATTTAAATATTGCATATTGATTTGTTAATATAATCGATTTTTTTTTTTTTTAAAACTTCAAATCGATATCATAAAATGGCATTTCAATAAACTGATTTAAAAAAAAAAAAATCGAAATCATCGTGCAGCTTTGCAACAGTCCTCCTATGGCCTTAGCACACATAGCAGTAGTTATGCTCCTTTGCTAACACAACAAATATAATGGTTTACACAGGTAAACTCGGCTTTTCTGGTGCCCACATAGATCTGACAGGATGCATATGTGAGGTGGACCATAATAGCCACGGTTTGGGAGTTCACAGTTCAACGCACATCGGCAGATCCGACCTCTCGGCCTCGATGTGGCTCCTCCACATGGATTTGCTATGACAACCTCCAGTTCCAGCTCAAAACACTCACAGCTTATGGCAATCTCCAGCTATCAGTCTCCACGGTTCCAGCTGTTCAACAGCCACGACTCTTCTCTTCTCTCCACTGCAGCAAACCCGACCTCTTGGCCTTCTCAGTCGCACGCAGCAGCCACGGTTCACCAGCACGGTTCAACGCACAGGAGCTCACAACTCTTCTGCAGCAACGGAATGTTTGGTTTGATTATACTCCAACGAAATCAAACAGCAGCTTCGTATGTGGCCTCTCATTGGAGCATTCGACTCACCCTCGTCACGTTAACGCAGCCTCCTTACGCTCAACACAACAGCTCACAACTCAGCGACATACAACTATGAATGAACAGCTCATGGCTTCTGCAATCGGTTTACACAGCAGCTTATACAACGCTAACACAGCCACACGACTTCTACCATAGCGGCTTATACAGTGCTAACACAGCCACACGGCTTCTACCACAGCTCATGGCTCGAGAGTTCATAGCCAGCCCACAGTACTGTGTTTTTACGCTGACCTAGAGTCACTGCTAGCTTTTCCCGGCTCTAATACCAAGTGTTAGAGTCAAGCAGCAGAAAAAAATTAATCAATCAAATCCACACACAGCATAAACCATGAAATACAGAGATTTTAACGTGGTTCACCCAACCAATCTGGGCTACGTCCACCAAACAGGGCATCGGCAATCTCATTCATCAACTGGAGAATTACAATAGCAGAGTTTCTCATCTGCTCTTCACTCACCTCACATCCCTCATCATGCACATTTGCCTCTACGGGCATACATTTTATAGCTGGGAGTAGAAACTAAATCATAAATTCACTCACAACAAATATAGGATGCATTAACTCCTCATCAGAATTAAAAGGAATCAATTTAGCAACAAATCCTATTGTTGTCACATTCATAAGATTTTCTCCAAAAATAATTTAAAAGAAATCTCAACAAGAATTTTGACAAAACTATATTATACAATTAAAATACATATAATATTAAATATTTTTAAAAATTTATAACATTTTGACAACACTATATTATAAAATTAAAATACTTATCTTACTTTATATGGAAATATAATAATAAATTTTTAAAAAATTTGTAAATTAAAATGAAACTATATTAAGTATGTAGCATTACTTAGTTCCATACGTAAACTTTTAAACTTCTAATATCATGACACGTTGAAATTTACATATATAAAATCAGGATGCATGGCAGGTTGCAATTTCTACTTTAATTCATCCATGAAGTTAAGACACTACTTAAGACACTACATTGTTTATTTATTAAATATCATTGAGAAAATTATAAATGAACATGAAACTGTTTGAATGGGAAGAACTACGAAAATAGTCCCCTAAACCTGTAAAGTCCATGTCCATAGATGATGACGAGAGGGATAATTTGATCTTGTTTGTTTTTTTAACTACCTTTACTCAAGTTTTATTTCATTGTTCTCTATTTTCTACATATTTTATCTATTGCATTGATAAGCATACACTATAATTAATGAATCTAAAAATCTAGGGAGAAATTAACCCTCATAATGTATATTTTAGATTCTATACATAATTTTATCATATTGTAATGACAAATTGTCCAATGGAATATCCATGACAGTTTATGAATCATATTGGTATCAAAGAAAATTTCTTTTGGTATATTATGGGGACTTGCAAGGGAACCAAATTAGTTAAGTTAAAAGTCACAAATGCCCAATCATGACTAACAAATTTGTTAATAACCCTTAAGATCCCACAAAGGAGAGGTTTGTGTGGTTGGAATAAGAAGTCACTGATATAAGCCATAATGTGGACCTCGTCATGGCATCCCTGACCAATAAGATTGGGATATTTGGAAAAGATATTGGTTCTAACATGGAGGTCATATTGGAGGGGATATGAGTAGATTGAGAAGGACCAAAGAGGGAATCTAAGAAAGAAATAGAAAGGATCAAACCAATTCGAGTGTCCTAAAACATTCATAGTCCCTGTTGAAAGTGGAAGCGAAGGTCAAGTTCAAGCTATATGATGCAGGGGCATCCAGCTCGGAGGAGGAAAAAGATGGTTGACTGTCTCGACAGGAAAGAAGACTTTTGCACGTGTTGGTAGGCAGGTTATTGAACCTGTATTTTAATTTTTTTTATTTTATTATCACTCAGAAATTAGGTAGAGATAGTAAGATTAGGATTAATAACTGATTTGTTAATTAGGGGTCTGTCTGTTTTCTTTTAAAGTTATTTAGAAGTTCGTTGGTTTTCTTTTAAGGAAAAGAGAAACTGATTAGAAAATTAGAACTATTTCAGTTGTTAGTTTCAACCGAAGACAAGAAACTGTTACATGTTTTCTTTTTGCAAGTATTTAAACAAGAAAGAAAATCCTATGTAAGGTTCGGAATTTTCAGGAAGAAAAGCATAATAAGAACCAGAGTTATTTGAATAAAAGAACCATCTGCCAGATATACAGTTACAGCCAATCTCTCATGTATTATTCTACTGCATTAGATTGTCAATTTTAATGTGTATAGTAGACAAAGTATAGGAAGTTAAAAATCATTGCAGACAGGAGAAGTGACAGCGCAAAGAGCAGCTAGTATCCGACAGAGCACGAAAGGAATTAGCGCACATGTGAGGAATGAAGAATCATAACAAACAATAACCAATTTTTCCAGCGAGAAGATTCGTGAAACAACCAGTTACCCTATCAGTGATACACCAGCAAATACCAGGTAATGCATTAAGAGTCATTTCAAATTAACTGAGTAAAAGAAGTCCTAGAAATATACAGGAATTGTTCAATATACATTTTGCAAAAACCCCTTTGTTTTGTAACGATAAACGCAAAGTAGGGTTTCAATAAATGAGCGAACAACGCTCAAACTGAGACTGTGAAGACTTCCAAACTGAGACATATAGAAACCCTATAGCCATTTGACACAGTTTGCCAAGGGAGGGTTTATCGAAACAACCCATAAGACCAAGATCGCAGAATGAGCAGGAACCAGAAAAGACACAGGTAAATCACAAATTAACCAGTCTCAGAGCAGAACGACCCTACCCATTTCCTTGGTTGGGGCTGTTTTCCTTCAAACCGGTCAAACCCACGGAAGACCTCAAGGTTGGTTGACCTGTAAGATGGAGAAAGAAAACAAAAGTTAGAACCTGGAGAGCGCCCAGTTTGGCGACAAAACGAAAAAGAATTTCAAAACTAAGAACAGGAAACAAACCCTGTAGCATTTTACCTGTGTATAGAAGAGAAACAGTGAATGGGAAGGCGAAGTTGGACGCAAGAAACCTGCTCGCCAGGAGCAGCATACATCAGTAACTGATTAAGGTGAGTGACAGAGTAAAGCATAGAACCTCGACTTACCTTGGCGAGAAGACGAGCCAAGTTGGAAAATATTGTTGGAGCAAATCCGAAAACTTCAACCTGTAACATGGACAGGACAGTTAAACAAAAAAATTGATAAAGTCTGCAACCAAATCACAAGGAAGACCAACTAGACCATTATAGTTTCAATCCAAACCTTTTTCCGCACAACAAACGAAGGTGGATTGACAGCGTTAGCACAAACAAAATGAGAACATACATCAAACCAGAGGCATAGCAACGGAACCAACGAAACAAACCTATGCAAAGAAACCACACGGCGCCGAAGGAAGAATGAAGTAAAGGAGTACATCAAACCAGTGGCATAAGCAACAGAACCCTCGAGGAATAAACCAGAGCAGAGGAACCTCAAAGCACTGAGAGAGAAATGAAGTGATACCGTGTTGAAACTGGGGTTTGTCGAAAGGCGGGAGGAGCGAGTACCAAGGTGATACAGGTGTCAAAAAGTACCAATCAACGAGGACGGAAATTAAATTGTAATTTGATGACAGAGCAGATCCAATTTTACGAATCAAGGTACCACATAAAAATCATATCCGCATATAATATAAACAGAGTTAATACCATTTAATAACCCACACCTCGTAAGTATAACGGAACCTTAGGTTAAGGTTACCAAAGTTTGTTTTGAATTCCAGTTTGAACACAGACCGAGGGCTAGGGCCTTCAATTTTTGGTATCAGAGCCAAGTTCAGGGGACAGAAAAAAAATGGAGGTTGGCAGAAGAGGAAGAGGAAGAGGGAGAGCAGTTCGAAGAATAGCAGAAGAGGGACTGCGAGAAGAGATCCAAATTTTAAATCAAATATTGGCAACAGTAGAAGCTGGGGGAAAGAGAGACCCAACAGATGACAGTGATGACGATGTGGCAGAACCAGAGGATGAGTTGGAAGGGGTGACACCTGAACTCAGATTGTTGAAATCAGTTCTATTGTCCAGTCATAAGCCAAAGCATGAGCTTTCCACTTATGACGGAAGTTTGTCGGCAGATGTGTTATTGGATTGGCTGAGTGAAGTCAACAAATATTTTGAGTTTGAGGAAACTAGTGAGGACAAACAGGTGAAGTTCGCTGCCACCAAGTTGAAAGGACATGCGTCCTTGTGGTGGGACAGCGTTCAGGCAGAAAGGAAAAGGCTACATAAACAGCCTATAAAAAAGTGGACCAGAATGGAAGCAAAACTAAAAGAGAAGTTTCTGCCTAAGGATTATCAAATTATGCTGTACAGGAAGTACAAAACTTGAGGCAAAGGGGAGTGACGGTCAAGGAATATACAGAAGAATTTTATAAGATGAATTTGAGGGCAGGGTATATGGAAGATACCCCAGAGAAAACAGTAAGGTTCATGAATGGGCTGAGGGGACAGATACTGGATGAAATTGGTATTCTCTCACCCAGAACCTTAGATGAGGCATACCAGTTCGCCTTGAAGGCAGAGGAGAAGATAAACATGAAGCAGAACACTAGAAGAGGAGGTGGATCTGGCCGAGGAAAGGGGAAGGCCTTTGGTAGAGGCAGAGGTACAGGTTCAACTGAAGAGGGCAGCAATTCTAAATCTGCAGGAACAGCAGAAAAAGACAACAACACTAGAGGAGGACGACTAGCCCAGCGAGAGAGAGGAAATGGTCGAGGCAGAGGAACTGTCCAGTGCTATCGGTGCCAAAAGTGGGGGCACAAATCGTATGAATGTCCTGAAGGTGAACCAGGAGGTGGGAGAGGAGCTTATGTTGCCCAATCAGAAGAAGTGGAGGCACCGCCTCAGGAAGTGGAAAATGCACCAGAAACAGGTGAAGCCTTGGTGCTGAATAAGGTGCTGTTAAAACCAACAAAGGAAGTGGTAGACCCAGATCAATGAAAGGCTTTGTTCCGGACAGTTTGCAAGTCACAGGGTAAGTGCTGCAAATTGATCATTGACAGCGGAAGCACGGATAATTTGGTGGCCACAGAAATGGTGGAGAAGTTGGGACTGAAAAAGCTGAAACATCCCACTCCTTACAAGGTGTCGTGGCTACAGAAAGGACATCAACTGTTAGTTGACGAACAATGTGAGGTGGAGTTCCATATAGGCAGATATAAGGACAGAATTATCTGCGATGTTATGCCAATGGATGTCTGTCATATACTGTTAGGAAGACCCTGGCAGTTTGACAGAAAAGTGGTTCATGACGGAAAAACGAACTGTTATAAGTTTGTTAAAGATGGGATCAAGCACACGCTTGTACCCATTAAGGAGGAAGGAACAGCAGAAACCAGTGGGGTAAAAGCACTGCTGATAGGTGGAAAAGAGTTTTTAAAACAGATTGAAAACAGCGATGTGAGTTTTGTTGTTGTGAGGAGGCCAAAGATAGTGATACTGCACACTACAATTACAGATTTACTCGAGGAGGTCCAGGACATGTTACAGGATTTTGGAGACATCATAGCGAACGATCTCCCAGACGAACTGCCCCCCGAGAGAGGTATCAGCCACTGTATTGATTTTATACCAGGAGCCAGCTTGCCAAAAAAGGCAGCTTATCGTATGAGCCCGAAGGATCATGAAGAAATTCGGAAACAGGTGCAGGAACTGCTTGATAAAGGACTAATCAGAGAGAGTATGAGTCCTTGTGCAGTTCCGATAGTATTAGCTCCTAAGAAAGGTGGCGAATGGCGAATGTGTACAGATTCGAGATCTATTAACAAGATTACGATTAGGTACAGGTTTCCACTACCAAGAATAGATGACATGATGGACTGTTTGAGTGGGGCAGCATATTTTTCAAAGATTGACTTGAAGAGTGGCTATCACCAGATCAGAATTCGAGAAGGGGATGAGTGGAAGACAGCTTTCAAGACGAATGAAGGATTGTACGAATCGCTGGTGATGCCATTTGGTTTGAGCAACGCTCCCAGTACTTGCATGCGCCTAATGAATGAAGTACTGAAGGATTTTATTGGGAAATTTGTGATTGTGTACTTAGATGATATTTTAATCTTCAACAGAACAAAAGAGGAACACTTCTGACATGTTCGAAGTGTACTGAGGAGATTGCAGCAAAACAAACTGCTGATCAATTTGAAAAAGTGTACTTTTTTCCAAAAAGAATTAGTTTATCTAGATTTTGTGATTGCAGAAAACGAGCCGAAGATGGATCCGGAAAAGATTACAGCAATAGTTATCTGGCCATCCCCAAAGAGTTTGTTCGAGGTTCAAAGTTTTCATGGCTTGGCAATCTTTTACAGGAAGTTTATCAAAAAATTTAGCGGGATCTGTGCACCCATGCTGGACACAATTAAGAAGGCAAATTAGCCTTTTTGCTAGACTGAAGCAGCAGAAAACAGTTTTCAGACTATGAAGAAAAATATCACTGAGAGACCGATTTTGAGATTACCAGATTTCAACAAAATTTTTCAAGTTCGTTGTGATGCCAGCGGTACAGCCATTGGGGCAGTACTTAGCCAGGAAGACAAACCGGTTGCCTATTTCAGTGAAAATTTGAACGAAAGCAGGCAGAAGTATTCGTCTTACGACAAAGAATTTTATGCGGTCGTTCAAGCCTTGAAGCATTGGAGACACTATCTGTTAGGTAATGAGTTTGTGTTATTTTTTGACAATTCTGCTTTACAGTATGTTATGCAACAGCACAAGTTGAATCACAAGCATGTAGAGTGGGTGGAATATCTGCAAAGCTTTACATTTGTATTGAAACATATCAGTGGGAAATCCAACAAGGTGGCAGATGCATTAAGCAGAAGAGTTTTGCTCTTGCAGGAGAGTACAGTGGAGGTGCTGGGTTTTGATCACCTGAAGGATCTGTATCAGATAGACGCAGATTTTAAGGAGGCCTATGAGGCCTGCCAAAACCCTCTGTTAAGAAATAATAGTCCGTGGTTGGACTATAATCTGCAGGAAGGGTTATTTTTTAGGGGAGGACAGTTATGCGTTCCCGAGTGTTCGATGAGGGAGAACATTATTCGGGAAAAGCACAGCGGAGGTCTAGCCGAACATTTCGGTATAGAAAAAACATTTTCACAAGTTGAGCATTTTTATTTTTGGCTGAGGTTGCGACAAGACGTGCAGAGGTATGTGAGCAGGTGCAAAACGTGTCAATTGGCGAAGGGCCACAGCCAAAATGCAGGTCTTTATATGCCGCTACCCATTCCGAGCAGACCATGGGACTCAGTCAGCTTGGACTTTGTCTTGGGTTTGCCTAAGACGCAGCAGGTTTTTGATTCAGTAATGGTGGTAGTGGATCGGTTTTCAAAAATGGCGCATTTTATACCTTGCAGCAAAACCAGTGATGCTACTCATGTAGCACACCTGTTTTTCACAGAGATTGTGAGACTGCATGGTCTACCGAGATCCATCATTTCCGATAGGGATGTGAAGTTCACCGGACATTTTTGGCGAACCTTGTGGAAAAAGTTGGACACTTAGTTACAGTTCAGCTCCGCTTACCACCCACAGACTGATGGGCAGACTGAAGTGGTGAACAGGAGTCTGGGAAATCTGCTGCGGAGTTTAATAGGCGAAAATTCGCGAATGTGGGATCGTGTACTTGCTCAAGCGGAGTTCGCATATAAGGATTCACCGAATCGCAGCTCAGGTTACATTCCTTTCCAAATCTTGTATGGCATGCATCCTCGCGGAGTGCATGAACTGCGAGACTTGGGGAAACTTGAAAAACGGAGTGCAGACGGGGAAGATTTCACCCAAACAATGAGCAACTTACATGAACAAGTGAGACTGAAATTGCAGGACAGTAGTCAGAAGTATAAGCAGCGGGCTGATTTGAAAAGATGGGAAGTTCAGTTTAATGTGGGGGACGAAGTCCTCGCGCACCTGCGCAAGGAACGGTTTCCAAGAAGGGAATATAATAAGCTGAAATTTAAGAAGATTGGCCCCTGTAAGATCATTCGCAAGTTTTCTGCCAACGCTTATGAGTTGCAGTTTCCGCCAGGGATAGGTATTTCGCCCATCTTTAATGTGGCAGATTTATTTCCTTATATTGCTGGTACTAAGAATGACGCAACAGAAAGGCCAGAACGGGACACCAAGTTTGAGGAGGGTTCTTGGATGAGACAGATGCCCATGGCACAGCCCCTTGAGATCGAGAATATTCTCGACATACAGGTAGCCAAGCGCACCCGAAGGAAAGAATATCTGCAGTATGTAGTCAAATGGAAGAATCGGCCAATAGAGGACAGTTCATGGCTTGACGCGACACAGATACAGAAAGCAGGTTACTCTGTCGACGATCTCATGGAACGGAGCCATGACTTTTTGCCACGCCGGGAGCCTGATGCAGGGGCATCCAGCTCGGAGGAGGAAAAAGATGGTTGACTGTCTCGACAGGAAAGAAGACTTTTGCACGTGTTGGTAGGCAGGTTATTGAACCTGTATTTTAATTTTTTTTTAATTTTATTATCACTCAGAAATTAGGTAGAGACAGTAAGATTAGGATTAATAACTGATTTGTTAATTAGGAGTTTGTTTGTTTTCTTTTAAAGTTATTTAGAAGTTCGTTGGTTTTCTTTTAAGGAAAAGAGAAACTGATTAGACAGTTAGAACTATTTCAGTTGTTAGTTTCAACCGAAGACAAGAAACTGTTACATGTTTTCTTTTTGCAAGTATTTAAACAAGAAATAAAATCCTATGTAAGGTTCAGAATTTTCAGGAAGAAAAGCATAATAAGAACCAGAGTTATTTGAATAAAAGAACCATCTGCCAGATATACAGTTACAGCCAATCTCTCATGTATTATTCTACTGCATTAGATTGTCAATTTTAATGTGTATAGTAAACAAAGTATAGGAAGTTAAAAATCATTGCAGACAGGAGAAGTGACAACACAAAGAGCAGCTAGTATCCGACAGAGCACGAAAGGAATTAGCGCACAGGCGAGGAATGAAGAATCATAACAAACAATAACCAATTTTTCCAGCGAGAAGATTCGTGAAACAACCAGTTACCCTATCGGTGATACACAAGCAAATACCAGGTAATGCATAAAGAGTCATTTCAAATTAACTGAGTAAAAGAAGTCCTAGAAATATACAGGAATTGTTCAATATACATTTTGCAAAAACCCCTTTGTTTTGTAACGATAAACACAAAGTAGGGTTTCAATAAATGAGCGAACAACGCTCAAACTGCGACTGTGAAGACTTCCAAACTGAGACATATAGAAACCCTATAGCCATTTGACACAGTTTGCCAAGGGAGGGTTTATCGAAACAACCCACAATACCAAGATCGTAGAATGAGCGGAAACCAGAAAAGACACAGGTAAAACACAAATTAACCAGTCTCAGAGCAGAACGACCCTACCCATTCCTTGGTTGGGGCTGTTTTCCTTCAGACCGGTCGAACCCACGGAAGACCTCAAGGTTGGTTGACCTGTAAGATGGAGAAAGCAAACGAAAGTTAGAACCTGGAGAGCGCCCAGTTTGGCGACAAAACGAAAAAGAATTTCAAAACAAAGAACAGGGAACAAACCCTGTAGCATTTTACCTGTGTATAGAAGAGAAACAGTGAATGGGAAGGCGAAGTTGGACGCAAGAATCCTGCTCGCCAGGAGCAGCATACATCAGTAACTGATTAAGGTGAGTGACAGAGTAAAGCATAGAACCTCGACTTACCTTGGTGAGAAGACGAGCCGAGTTGGAAAAGATTGTTGGAGCAAATCCAGAAATTTCAACCTGTAACATGGACAGGATAGTTAAACGGACAAATTGATAAAGTCTGCAACCAAATCACAAGGAAGACCAACCAGACCATTATAGTTTCAATCCAAACCTTTTTCCACACAGCAAACGAAGGTGGATTGACAGTGTTAGCACAAACGCGACGAGAACATACATCGAACCAGGGGCATAGCAACGGAACCAACGAAACAAACCTATGCAGAGAAACCACACGACGCCGAAGGAAGAATGAATTAAAGGAGTACATCAAACCAGCGGCATAAGCAACAGAACCCTCGAAGAATAAACCAGAGCAGAGGAACCTCAAAGCGCCGAGAGAGAAATGAAGTGATACCGTGTTGAAACTGGGGTTTGTCGAAAGGCGAGAGGAGCGAGTACCAAGGTGATACAGGTGTCAAAAAGTACCAATCAACGAGGATGGAAATTAAATTGTAATTTGATGACAAAGCAGATCCAATTTTACGGATCAAGGTACCACATAAAAATCATATCTGCATATAATATAAACAGAGTTAATACCATTTAATAACCCACACCTCGTAAGTATAACGGAACCTTAGGTTAAGGTTACCAAAGTTTGTTTTGAATTCCAGTTTGAACACGGACCGAGGGCTAGGGCCTTCACTATATCAAGGTAATATTGATGTTTTGAGGTTAAATCATTGGTTCTAGTGATTAAAAGCTTATTTAAGAGTTCATAATATAGAGAAAGGATAGAAAAATTTGTTTTGTCAACTAAAATTAGAGGGTCTTTCCCTAACATGGTGGGAAAGAAACATAAAGACATTGAGGCTGGATGGAGATCCTCTAGTGACTAAGTGGGGAGATTCCAAAACACTTATAAAGTCACAATTTTACCTTATGGGTATGTAGAGGACCAATGTATCTAATGACATTACTTTAGGAAGATGCAGTAGCAAAGTGTATAGGAGTACACCACAAAATCTAGAAAGTGGCCATAATGTTGGGTATCTCCCCAAAAAACCCAGTCATACTCAAGTATCTCGTGGGTCTACAAAACCATCTACAGAAGCAAGTGATGCTATTCAAGCCTAGATAAATGGATGATTCTTGTGTATAGGGATAATACCTGGAGAACATAAGCTAAAAGAAAGAAAATTCAAGTGGGTCCAAGTAGAAAGAGCACCAACAAGCTTCCAAGATGGGGAAGAAGAAGTGAAAAGGGGGGGAAGAAAAAAAAGGTAACAAGTACAACACAACAGTGCAAATATCCCAACAACTATTTGAACCACTGTAACATTGACAATCATACGTATGAGAAGTGTTGGAAGTTGATCTAGAGCTCACCTGAAAGAGAAATAAGAAAGGTGATAAGAAGAAAAATCTCATGGCCACTAATTCAAGCAACCAAGTGAAAATGAATGCATATGTGGATGAGAAGATTGTTTGTACATTAGTGCAAAAGGAGGTAAATCTGAGTAGCCTTCAACAAAAAGAAAAGAATGAAAAGACCATAATATTCCACATAAAGCTAAAGGTCAAGAACAAAAAGATTGATGCTCGGTTTGATTCAAGATCCAAAGCAAATTTCATTATAGCAAAGCTAGTCAACAAATTGGAATTAGAACTTCGCGGTCATCCAAACACATGCGTTGAGGTGGGAAAATAAGGATGCAAAAATAAAAGTACCCTGACATTGAAAAACTAGATTTCCTATGAGTATTTATTTTATTGATGAAATAGAACAAGATGTAGTTTCCCTTCATATATATATGGAGTAGTCTTTAGAAGTCTCTATATATACATACAATATGCAATCTTCATGCAAAGAACCAACTTATACCACCACATCAAAGATGGAAAATCCTTCAATAACAATAGGGACAAAAAAAAAAACCCAAAATTTTATTAATAAATTCCAACGAAATAAAAAAAATTAATTAATTCTATTAAAAAATATGTTTTATTTAAAAAACACTAGAACAAAGTTATGCATAAAGAAATATACCAAGATAAAAAAACGACAAATAAATAAAATAACATTCTATACCAAACAACATTCTAATTTAATATATATTAGGTATAGAATGTAATTTAATTTAATATATATATATTAAGTATAGAAATAAATTTATCAAGTAAACATTAAATAAACTAGTACCAACTTTGAAACCAAATTAAGAAAATGCCTTTCCCACAACAATGTCAAATGATTTATTTATTTTTCTTTAATGGTAAAAATATATCATTCCAAAAAGAGATATGAACCCATCCGAGATCTCTAAAAAGGTACCGACTTTTACTATTGTAAAATGCCATGTGTTTAAGTTTTCACCTCAACTTTATATGTATCAACAAAGTAAGAATTTTGACAAAACTATATTATACAATTAAAATACATACAATATTAAATATTTTTAAAAATTTATAACATTTTGACAACACTATATTATAAAATTGAATTAATACTTATCTTACTTTATATAGAAATATAATAATAAATTCTTAAACAAATTTGTAAATTAAAATGAACCTATATTAAGTATGTGGCTTTACTTAGTTCCATACGTAAACTTTTAACATTATGACACGTTGATATTTACATATATAAAATCAGGATGTATGCCAGGTTGCAATTTCTACTTTAATTCATCCACGAAGTTAAGACACTGCATTGTTTATATATTAAATATCATTGAGAAAATTATAAATGAACATGAAACTGTTTGAATGTGAAGAACGACGAAAATAGTCCCCTAAACCTGTAAAGTCCATGGTGTCCATAGATGATGAGGAGAGGGATAATTTAACTACCTTCACTCAAGTCATCTGCCGAAGATTTTAGGTCCAGCATATACAGTCCGATTGAGTCCAACAAATGTCCGCTTGACCCAAACAAACCTACAATCTTACCCGCTTCTGTCTCAAAATAAGTTCCAGCTTCCAGCCCGCATGGTCCATGATCCCTTTCATTCGTATGAAATGTCAAAGAAATGATCACTTCGAATGGTCCATATTTTCCAAGGCGTCCACTGATTTTGGTGAGGAACTCCTCTGGATAATTTAAATCGTACTGCACACATACATGCACAGACAGCAGAACTAGCTGTTATAATCAATAGGAATACTTATTTTCAGTCTTTTAATGTATTGGAAGGTTTAACTTATACAACTCATCTGATTGAGTATGATGCTCTCATCATTAACTCTTTTGGGGTTATCTCACAGCTTACTCACAAAGCGAACCATTAGATTTTTTAATGGAAAGCTTCAATAACACAAATTTACTACTGAATTACAATCAAGGGCCTCAAACACTACTTACCGCGATTCGGTTGTCCTGTTTGAATCCCAGACCATGCGGAAGGGCCTCGATATATTTATCCTTCATACTTGCATCGCCTTCCAGAGCATAATGCAGTTGAATTGAAGTTAACCAATTGTTTCCATTTGTGGTTGTGATAATCCTTCTTATTCCTGAATATGTCCCATCATTCCAAGAAGCCCCCCCACGGCCGCCGTGTAGTTGAGAGCAGTGAAAATTCTGCCATAGAGAAAATGTTGGATTTGATTGAATACCAAAACAAAATTCCCAGAAAGAGCAACGGGGTAGTTTTCAACCACAAATACTCTACAGGCCCTCTATCATTTTCAGTTACAATAGTATATGAAGTTATAAATGAAAATCTTGACAGCTAAATCTTGGAATATTATTATCAGTTTCAGTTACAGTATCTGAAGCTATAAATGAAAATCTTGATAGTTAAATCTTGGCATATTAACAAAATGTTAATTTCAGGCCAGAGGCTTTAGTTAAATCTTGGCATATTAACAAAATGTTAATTTCAGGCCAGAGGCTTTTGTGAGAAGAGTAAATAGGTTTAAATATTTTTGGATTATTCATATTATACATTTTAATTATTAACATTACTAGTCAACCAGTGTGGCTCATTTTGGAATATATTTCTATCTTGAAGATGCCACACTAACCAATTCAAAATGTGTAACATCATGTGAATAATCCAGAAATACTTAAATATAGTACAAAACACCTCTAAAATTGAAAGTCGACAGAGAATACACCCATAATTTGATCGTCACTATCACTCACCTGATTTCTGGAGCCTGTCTTCAGAGTATACACTCCGATTGCATCCACAAGATCTCCACCTCTTCCAAAGAGACCTACAATGTTGCCTCCCATTTCTGTCTCAAAACTGGGTCCCCCTTCCTCCCCGCATGGTCCAAGCTTCCTTTGATTAGTATGAAACGTCAAAGATTTGATCACCTTCCAAGCTCCATATGTTCCAAAATAACCACTGATTTTGGTTACCATTTCATCTGGGTAGTTCAAATCGTACTGCATGCACGGGTCAACAAAACCACATTATCAATGTAATCACTTACATTCTATTTCTTTCCATTCATTTTCAGGTTTAATATATATTGGTTGAGCATAGAGCGACTTACTTCTTTTGGAGAGCCATCTATAACTCCCGGTCGATGGCCCTCGATATATTTATCCTTTATGCTTCCATCCCCTTGGAGACCATAACACAGTTTAACTGAAGTTAAAAAATTACTATCATTTACAATCATGGTAATTCGTCTAATTCCTGAATATGTCCCATCATTCCAAAAATTCCCCCCAGTAATGCCGCCGTAGAGCCGGCTGCGGTGAAACTCCTGTTGTCAAGAAAACGTCTTGCTTTAATGAATAACAAAAAGACATTAAAAAGAATAATCGTATGCATAGTTTTCAATACCACATATATAGTTCAGAAATGAACAGTTCCTAAATCAAATAATCTTATTGTCTGCTAGTTCGAATAGATAGCATAGAACGGTCTTTTTAACAAGTAAAACGGAATAAAACTCAAATATGTGCTGTTCAGATTCTCAGAAGGAAAGTTAGTTTCTACCGATCACAGCAAACTGTGGTGAAACGGAGAAATCCAGTAGAAGACATTGGTGAAACGAAGTGACAATGTTAAGATGTTTTCACTGTTAAAAATAATCCCTCTGGTTACCTATTTTAATTGGGCGGTTAAGTGTTAGTTCGAGACCAATTATGAAGTTCCTAAGTTATTTTTAGCAACAGTCAGTCAGCATATTGTCACGTGTCACGCAAGTTCGAAGCAGTTAATTATAAGGATTCTGACAATCTTTTAGTCTTTGTGTAAATTTTATTTAAGGGTGAGAAAGACTTCCCAATGGCCGTAGTCTAACTAGCTGGAGGAATCGTCCTGAAAATCATGAAAATTCCGGTAAGATTTTCAGAAAATCTGGCAGGAATTTTACTAAATTCATGTTATAACTATCAAAGTTTAATATTTTGGGTGTCTTACAGGTTTTTGATGGTGCTGAATCCATTTCCAATGTTAAAATCAAGATTCAAGCACTATTTCTGCAAGATTTTTTAAATTTTTTTGGCCGGAATTCCAGCCAATTTTGACCGTCCGGGCAATTCCTCTGGCTTGTTGGAATATTTAAAATTCCAGAACAACAATGGAGAATAAAATTCCCCCTCTTCAACACAGAGAAAAATAAAAAAATTCTTCACTAGAGACAGAGTTTTCACTGTAAAAACTATTTCATTTAACTTCAAACACTTGGTTACAAAATCACCTCTGACTGAGGGAATACAAAAACTTTCACTGCTTCAAAACACAGTTCAAAAACAACTCTCACTCTCTAAAATTTCACTCTGGACAAATACTCTGTCTCTTCAAAAAAATGAAAGCACTGGTGTGCACTTCAAATTCTGTTACACTGCTGCTGTGTGTAAAAAACAAAAAACTTCCAATGCTGAACTATGCACTGCTGTGCTATACAAATCTTTTTCACTGCTGTGTGAAAAAATAAAAACTTACAATACGTTAAAACACACAGGCCTTTTTCTTCTTTTTTATATGCCTCAGAATTTTTTTTACAATATAAAAAAAAAAACTATATTAAAAATAAAACTATTTTAAAAACTAAAAACTTAAAATCAAAAAAAAAAAAAAATTCAACGTGGCCCACAGCCTCCTTTTGAAACGTTTTACTCATATATATATGTAAGACATATATATGTATGCTGTGCGTACATAGTTTTAAAAAAAAAACAAACATTAAAAAAAGAACTTTGACCACGAGTTTGAACCTGACTTCAAAACAGAGATTAAACCCTTTTTTATAAAAATTCCGCGTGCCAAAAATTTGCAGCTGATGTCATCAATTTGTGATGCGGGATTTTTATTAAATCCGCCCTATAAGTTTCCCCGGGTCCGATTTTTAGCAACCTGTACGAACAAAAATGTGATGCAAGATTTTATTTCAATCTGGTTCATTAAAATTCAAGTCCGGAGGTTGACTGCTCAACGGTTTTGGCAAGCGGCTACTGTGTCCTGCAAAACAGAAATAGAAGGTGGTCGCTCTCGTACGCAGCACCTGCCGGGAAAGTAACTAACACTTTCCCCTTACTTTCACCGTCGTTGGTCACTATACCAAACATTTCTCAAAATTCAAAACTCTTCTGCCCCAATGGCTTGGTTAGAATGTCTGCAAACTTCTCCTGAGTTCTGCAGTGTTCCAAAACAATTTCTCCATTGTTTACCAATTCCTTGATGTAATGAAACTTTGTGTTAATATGTTTCGTTCTCTTGTGAAACATGTACTGGGATTATGCAATGAAAGCATGCTATGAAATCACCTGCCTTTTTACCGCTTCTGGCACAAAATTCTTAACATCCTCCTCATCCAAATTTCTTGACACGTTGATGCTATAGCTGCCACATATTATGCCTCTGCTATAGACAATGCTACAATGGGTTGTTTCTTGCCTACGAAATTGCTCCCGAACCCTGAAAGTAAAATGCCATAACCTACAAGCTCGATCATCTACACTTTCCACCAATCAATTGCCACAGTATCCAACTAAATCTCGAATTCTTTCAAGTAGTATATAAAATACTAAATTCATTGTACCTTTAACACTGCAATTTCTTGACGTCGGCCAATGTGCATCCAAAGCTTCTCCATAACCGGGAAGTTAAGCTAACAAAGATGCATTGAAAATGAAGTTCAGGCTCTGGGCCATGGGCCAACCAATGAGGTCGCTAACCATGTCAGATACGCTAGACTGCAACTCGTCGTCCTCTCTGCCGAGTTTTAATCCCATCACTATGGGAGTGATTGCTGCTTTGCTCTCCTGCATATTAAATCTTTCAAGCACTTCATTAACATATTTTGCCTGTGAGATAAAAATCCCATTTTCATCTTGTTTTGCTTCTATTCCTAAGAAGTATTTCAACAAACCCATGTCAGTCATCCTCCTGTACAGAGCACGGCGGAAAGTAAATTCAACACTCCCCCTTACTTTCAGCTGCTGGGTTATCAGTCATACCCAGACATTTCCTCAAAAACTCAAAAATCTTCTGCCCCAATGGCTTGGTAAGTATGTCTGCAAACTGCTCCTGAGTTCTGCAGTGTTCCAAAACAATTTCACCATTGTTTACTAATTCTCTGATGTAATGAAACTTTGTGTCAATGTGTTTCGTTCTCTTGTGAAACACAGAATTCTTGGATAATGCAATAGCTGAGCTATTGTCACAATAAATCACTGTTCCTTTTACCTGCTCTTGGCACAAACTTCTTAACATCCTTCTCATCCAAATTGCTTGACAAGCTGCTGCTGTGGCTGCCACATATTCTGCCTCTGCTGTAGACAATGCTACAATGGGTTGTTTTTTAGAAGCCCATGAAATTGCTCCTGAACCCATGTGAAAGTTTTCATAACCGAAGTAATCTTCTCGATTTGTCTACACTTCCAAATTTAATCATCACAAGAATCCAACTAAATCGAATTTTCCAAATATATGAGGCAACATTAAATTTTAATCTTTAATAGTTCTGGTGTTCTTTCTTTGTTTGCCTTCATTTAATGTGTCTTGCTTCTCCATAACCGGAATTGTTAACAAAGATGCATTATGTCAAAGCCTAGTTGAGCCAAATACATGAGGTCGCTAACTATGTCTTTAAACAATACAAGCTAGGATCAAAATGCTTGCTGCTGTCCTCTCTGCTGAGTTTTAATCCCATCACTGTGGGAGTGATCGTTGCTTTGCCCTCCTGCATATTAAATCTTTCAAGCACTTCATTAACATATTTCGCCTGTGAGATAAAAATCTCATTTTCATCTTGTTCTACTTCTATTCCTAACAAGTATTTCAACAAATCCATGTCAGTCATTTCAAATTCTTCTTTCATGACTATTTTAAAATTTTCAATAAGTTAATCATCATTACCTGTAAAAATAACATCATCAACATATAAAACTACAATCAACATTTTTCCATCTTTTTCTTTGATATAGAGGGTGGGTTCTCCCTCACACTTTTCAAATCCATTTTCCAGTAGATAGGAATCTATCTTACTATACCACGCTCTTGGCGCTTGCTTCAGCCCATAAAGAGCTTTCTTTAACTTACACACTTTGTTTTCTTGGCCTTTCTTTTCATAGTCGAGAGGTTGTTCAATGTAAACCTCTTCCATTAACACTTTGTTTAGGAATGTTGACTTCACGTCCATTTGGTAAACTTTCCACTTGTTTTGTGCTGTTATGGACAACATTGCTCCTACGGTTTCCATTCTAACAACTGGTGCAAAAGTTTCCTCATAATCTATCCCATGCTTCTGCTTATAACCTTTGACCACAAGCATTGCCTTGTGTCTCTCTATTTTGCCTTCAACATTACTCTTTGTCTTGTAGACCCATTTAAATCCAATGACATCTTTACCTTTTGGGAGTTCAACCAAATCCCAAGTCTTGTTTCTTTCTATGGCATTAATCTCCTCATCCAGTAGCTTCTATCCATTTATTTTCCTTAATAACTTCTTCAAAGTGGATAGGGTCTTTAACATGACAATATAAAGCAAACAAAGAATTGATACTTTCATTTGCTACCTCTTGTGCATAAATGTGATTCAAATTTATGAACTTCTTACCTCTTTCATTAGGTGTACAAATGCCTGAAGAAGCACTTGAATTTCCTCCTTGTGGTGTGCTTGGAGAAGCACTTTCATATCTCCTCAAGGGTGTGATTTGCTACTCTTTTGTCGGTGCTGCTGTTTCGGGATGTATTTCAGCCAATTCATCATCATTTTCATCATAAGATAAACAATGTTTAACATTCACTGTTTTCTCTATGCTTCCATCCCAAGCTTCCTCTTCAATGAACCGAACATCTCTGCTCACAATAAAATTCTTGGTGGATGGGTTGTATAACCTGTAAGCCTTGGATTCCTCATTATATCCAATGAAAGTACATTTCTCCCCCTTGCTGTCCAACTTCTTCCTTAGCCGATCCAGAATGTGTGCATAAGAAACACATCCAAAAACCTTCATGTTTGTGACACCTTGCTTTGTGCCACTCCATGCCTCTTCCGACACTTTGTTCATAACTGCTTTTGTAGGGAACCTATTCAAAATGTATGCTGTACAATGTACAGCTTCAAACTAATAATCATTAGGCAAATGCTTTACCTTTAACATACTTCTTACGATGTCCACTATGGTTCTATTTTTCCTTTCGGCTACTCCATTTTGTTGTGGAGTATATCTAGTTGTAAAATTCTTATGAATACCATTTTCTCTACAAAAACGTAGAAAATATTTATAGATATACTCACCTCCTCTATCATTCCTTAGGACTTTGATGTGCAGCCCACTCTGGTTCTCAAAAAGTGCTTTGAAATTGCACAAATTTTCAAACACTTCACTTTTGTTTTTCAAAAAGTAAACCCAAGTTTTTCTTGTAAAATCATCTATGAATGTTAACATGTGGTGGCTGCTAGCAAGCGATGGAGTTTGCATCGGTCCACATACATCTGAGTGGACAAGTTCTAAGGGTGCTTTCGCCCTTATGCTTTTCCCGGAAGGAAAACTTTCTGTGTTGTTTCCCAAGAATACAACCTTCACAAAGGCCGTCCATTTTCTTCTCTATCAATGGTAAACCTCTTACCATTCCTTTTCTTGCTCAACAAATTAAGACCTCCAAAGTTGAGATGTCCAAATCTCAAGTGCCACAACCAATTTTCATCTTTGGTTCGCTTTGGATAGCCTCTTTCAGCCATCATTTATTTTTTCTTCATTTTTCAAATATACTCTCATTCTGAGAGGAAACATCCTGTTACTTGTCATCTTCACTTCAACCATACATTTTTTGCTGGGTGGTTTGTCCATGATGGTACAAACATCATCCTCAAAAATCACATTGTACCCCTTTTGAACATGTTGTCCAATACTTAAGAGGTTATACTTCATTCCTGGAACATAATAAACATCTGCTATGGACTTCTTTGCACCTTTCCTTGTTAAAAAATTTACTTCTTATTTTCCCATAAGAGAAACTTTGCTATCAGTTCCTAGTGTGACTTGTGACTTCACACTCTCATCTAACATAAAAAACATTGCTATTCTTCCTGTCATATGGTTACTGCAACTGGAGTCTAGAAACCATAAGTCTTCATTCCTTTCTTCAACCATATTACAATCTAAAATCAAATTATCTTAGCTGATATTTTCTCTTGTGAAATTTGCACTAGTTCTATTTCCCATATCATGCAGCTTCTTTCTACATTCATTAGCATAATGACCATATTTACACAGTGACATTGGACATTGGAATTATCATACCTCTGCCCTTGAGCATTCTACTGACCACTTTTTTGGCTGCTGCCTTGGCCTTGATTCTGATTTGGATTGTTGCCCCTTCCTTGAGCATTTTCTGGATCGTTCCTTCCACCTATGCTTTGGCTTCTTCCTCTTCCTCTCTTGTTTCCTCTGCCTTGCCCTCTTCCTCTTCCAAAAGGCATCTCGGTCTTAAAGGCATGTTCCAGAGATGATTTTTTACTGCTACCCAATCTCTGCTCATGAGTCATCAGTGATGCATGTAGCTCATCCACCGTGAACTTTGTGAGATCCTTAGCCTCCTCTATGGTGGTGACAATTTACATCGACCCGAGGGTAGACTCCTCAAGAGTTTTTCCACAATCCTCTCTCTTCAAGAGTCTCTCCATGAGATCTTATTTGTGTGACCATTCCAATCACATGAGTGAAGAATGAGTCATTAGTATTCGATTTCTTTCATACAGAGTCTTAAAGTTCCTCCTCAAAGAATCAAGTTTTGTCGTTCTCTTCACTTATTTTCCATGCTCGATAGGTCCATACTGTAGCTTGAGAGTTTTCATGCTTCTCTCGGGATCTCTTTGGCCGCTATCCTTGGAAACACACTCTCATGCACTGCTTGATACAATAAGAAGAGAGCTTTGGAGTCTTTCTTCCTATTGCTCTTTAGCAACTCTCTTTCTACCTGAGTTAAATCTTAAAACTCTTCTTCATTTGCTGGCTCTTCAAAGTCATCTTCAACAAAGTCCCATAAGTCTTGGGAGACAAATAGAGCTCTCATAGTTATTGACCAATAGTCATAATTTTTCCCATTAAACATTGGGAGATGGACATTTCCCATACCCATACCAGTGCTGGCTCCAGCTATTCTTCACTCTTAACTATGATTAAAAAAACTTGACTCTGTATGTAAAACAGCTCACTGTTTTGCAACAATGACTCAAAAACTGTATAGAGAAATACCTTTGGATTCTTTGGCTGAGTCTTCACACTGCTGGAGAAGCTGCTGCAACAAAGAACTCCTTTTCTTCAGCTTCTTTGATCTTCAAAGAGCCTGGACTAGCTCCGATACCATGTTGGAATATTTAAAATTCCAGAACAACAATGGAGAATAAAATTCCCCCTCTTCAACACAGAGAAAATATTAAAAAAAATTTCTTCACTGGAGATAGAGTTTTCACTGTAAAAACTATTTCATTAAACTTCAAAAAAAACTTGGTTACAAAATCTCCTCTGCCTGAGGCAATACAAAAAAAACTTTGACTGCTTCAAAACACAGTTCAAAACAACTCACACTCTCTAAAATTTCACTCTAGACAAATACTTTGTCTCTTCAAAAAATGAAAGCACTGCACTTCAAATTTTTATTACACCGCCGTGTGTAAAAAGTGAACTTCCAATGTCAATCATGCACTACCGTGCTATACAAATCTTTTCATCATTGTGGTGAAAAAATAAAACTTACAATACGTTGGTTAAAACACACAGCCTTTTTCTTCTTTTTATATGCCTCAAAATGCTTTTTTACAATAAAAAAACTATATTAAAAATAAAACTATTTAAAAACTAAAAACTTAAAATCAAAAAATTCAACGTGGCCCACGGCCTCCTTTTGAAACGTTTTACTCATATATATATGTAAGACATATATATGTATGCTGTGCGTACATAGTTTTTAAAAAAAAACAAACATTAAAAAAAGAACTTTGACCACGAGTTTGAACCGGACTTCAAAACAGAGATTAAACCCTTTTTTATAAAAATTCCGCGTGCCAAAAATTTGCAGCTGATGTCATCAATTTGTGATGCGGGATTTTTATTAAATCCGCCCTATAAATTTCCCCGGGTCCGATTTTTAGCAACCTGTACGAACAAAAATGTGATACGGGATTTTATTTCAATCTGGTTCATTAAAATTCAAGTCCGGAGGTTGACTGCTCAACGGTTTTGGCAAGCGGCTACTGTGTCCTGCAAAACAGAAATAGAAGGTGGCTGCCTCCTGTACAGAGCACGGCGGAAAGTAAATTCAACATGGCTCGTTAGACAACGCCCGTCGTAAGTGTGTTTCCTCACCCTTTCCTTCACTGTAAATCTTTTCATGGTATCAGAGCAACTCTAAGTCTCTTTGTGAAAACGATTTACATGGTATCAGATCAACTCTAAGTCTCTTTATGAAAAATAAGAGCGGATTTAAGACTGTGAGTATAGTGAATCATAAGATCCAAGGATTTGAATTTAAAAAGGAGCAGGTCTAAATATGAAGTCTGCGTAAAAGAGTTGAGAGTTTTTTTCTTTTGGTGAGTGAACCCTGCAACTTTTCATGGCGAACCTCTCCCGTCAATGGTGATTGCTGAAATTTACGCTTTCACCTGTGTTTATTTGATTACAGACCCTGCTTTTGCTTTTAATTTTTCGTAGACGTTTAAGTATCAGCAATGGCTGAAGCATAATTTCGACTGCTACCTGATCTACCCGGTCAGTCAATACGCGTAGTGTTTGGTCGGAGGATCCCAGAATATACAAAGAGACAGAGACAACTATGGAAAAACAAAACTAAACAGACTTTCGTTATTACTCATGGAAAGCCTTGCCTTGGCTTGCTTGCTCAGGCAAAGACAAATACAAATTTCATTATTATTCATGGAAAGCCTTGGCTTGCTTGCTCAGGCAAAGACAAATACAGATTTATAAATACAAAAGGAAGACCTAGAAGAATTTTCTGCATGTGATTCAAATGAGTACATTATAGATTCTAGAAATCAATCACGGTGGCGGCAGTCGGTGTGATGGTCATAAAGTCTTGTTTTATCAGGAATTTCGTTGTGGACGGTGAGGTCAGCACCTAAAGACCTCACCTAAATAAGTATTAGTTTAAAAAATAACTCAAAAAATTTAGTAAGATTCTAAAAAATTTAAGCAAAGATTTATCAGAATCTTGTTTAAAGATGTTAAAATCAGTGTTTTGAGTGTTTTAAAAGTTTTTGATAATGCTAAATCTATTTCTACTATCAAAAATACAATTCAAACACTCCAACTACTTAATTTTTGGAATTTTCTTCAATTTTCCTTCACATTTAACACCAAAAGAATACAAAGAGTTTTGAACCTTGATACTCCCAAGAAACGCGATTGATTGTTTGCTCTATTTCTCCTCATCAGGATCTCCGATCACTTTTAATTTTGTAAAGAAAAACAGAACACATTTCCACCAAGTTTATTCCAGCTACTAGTTTTTTAATTTAAATATCAAAAGCCTGCTCCTCACAGGCATCCAAGCCTCCAAGGACAAGAGTTTGAATCTCAACCGATCCTCCGCTGACGACGTAGTCATTGGTTGGGCCAACGTGCTTCAAACTCGGAATTTGGAAGATACAGTTGCTTCTTTCAAATTCAAATAGGTGTAAAAGTCCAATAGAGTAGGGTGTAAAAATCTTGGATATCATGGCAATTGTGAATTTATGAAGATACAACTACTTCTTTCAAATTCAAATAGGTGTAAAAGTAAAACAGAGTAGGGTGTAAAAATCTTGGATATAATGGCAATTGTGAATTTATGAAATTGTTAGGGTGGATTTGGTAAAATTGACTCAGTCAAGTCAAGTTAATGGTAGTTTTGAGCTCTAAGTTTATAAGTATTTATTATTTGGCTCAAAATATTCATTTAGATATTTATGGTTTTGCCCATAGTATTCATCTTAAGTATAATCTAGTATTCATCTTAAGTATAATCTATTTAACAGCTAATCAAATTTATGTTAAAAAGTTTCAAGGACCACTCGAAACAAAACAATGATCCTCTAGAAGAATTATAAATCTTTTATATGGTAAAAAAGTTACCGATCTTAAATTAGTCAAGTTTTCCACATAAATCTATTGTTTAAGTTTTCCACATAAATCTATTATTTGGTTTTGTAAATTCTTTTTACATTATTTCTGAAATCTAAAATTTAAATTTACATGCTGTTATAGATATATTACATTATTCATAAATCTGATATTTATATTACAGATTTACAAATCTAATTTATAATCTGATTTATATTGATAAATAATTTGTTAACTGTTTTAACATAAATAAAGCAATTTCGAACAGAAATAAAGTAATTTCTCTACTACTTAATGTTACAAATGCATTAATTTACTGCAATTTTTCAAGGTTAGATCGCTGAGAAACTTATGCTTCATATTTTTTTTGGGAAAAATTGTTAGAGTGGAATTTTTACGATAGTCTCTCACCTCCTTAAACTTTAATACTCTTTTTTCACACAATACTCTTGAATCTAGGGTAGTGAACACTATAAATGATTAAAATTTATTGCAGTCCATTTCTTTACCTTTAAAAAGCTTTCTGAAGACATAGATAACACTATTTCTAAACCTGTTGAACAGCCGGCAAAACACCAAGACCAACACTACTCAAACCCTTGATTTAATTATTTAAAAACTGCTTCACACTCATTAAATACTATCGTTTGATTCTCCCTTTCTTATTTATTCCAGAGGGGGTTCATTCCCCTTCTTCCTTTTTATTCATCGTGACTTCATTTTGCTATCCATGATATCTAATTCCATTTACAGCTCTATCGACTGACTGACTAACTAACCGCTCTAAAGGTTTGAAACCTGCGCTTCTTTTCCCGTGTATTTTCTCGTTTAGATTAGAGGGGTTCATTCCCCTCCTTCGCTTGGTCTTTTCACTGATCATGATATCGAATTCCATCTACAGCTATATATATTATTATGAATGAAGTTAATACCACAATTAGATTCTTTTTAATACTAAAAAAATACATTCCCTAAATTTATATAGTCAAAACCTTTTCTGTTAGAAATTAATGGAGAATAGGTTACGTAGTTATGATTTGCACTTTATTTGACATTCAGTTCCTATTAATTAGGAATCTGTTTTGCCTATGTATCTATTTAATTCCTGATGCTTAATGAATAATCTCAAGCGAATGCATTTGCTGGTGGGAGCTCCTGGTGATCTGCACCTGTGAGCTCCCGTGTGTTTGTCAACTTCTGTCTTCCGCATTTCTTATCATGGTATCGGAGCTGGGAAGAGCTGCGTTCTCTGTTGAATGCGTGAGGGAGATTGTATTGCCGTGAAGGCGCTTTCAAGGCCGAGAAGGCGATTTTGTTTGGTGTTGCCTGAAAGTGGATCGAGCTGTGTGCAGAGTGCAGTAGGGGCTGAGAGAAGACCTCGTTGTTTGTCCGAGCTGCGGTCCTGTCACTGGAGAAAGAGAGCCGCCAGCCTCTGTGAACTAAAATTGCCGTAAGCGAGTTTTTTTTTTTGTGATTCTTTGTGAACGCCAAAACAAGGGAAAATTATTTCTGAATCTGTGATTTAATTTGCTGGTACACAGAAATTATATCAATTTGTTTATTTAATACACAAACTTCCGACTTGAATCCTTGCATAGTCATTGTGCCGTTCATATCAATTTTTGAGGCCCGCACAAATTTTGAAGACTGTGTATGTGGCCGCTGTCAATTTCTGTCAATTTTTTTTTAGCCAGCGGTCGAATTGAATGCAAATTTGAATGTAAAGGCGTGAAGCAGGCCCGGTAAAGGCGTTACAAAGAAGAAACAGGAAAAGAGTGTTACAAAGAAGAAACGGGTGAAGGCGTGAAGCAGGCCCGGTAATTCGTGAGGTTGAACAGTAACAAACTGGTTTGATTGAGATCATCGGCACTCATGTCCAGTTAATATCAGTGAGTGGTTTATTGTTGTGAGAAAAGTTCCGTGAAAGTAATATCCATTTCCCGGATGATTGTTTTTGATTCACAGTATAATTGATCATTTTCAGCCCGAGACTTGCGTTTTGTTATTTTGATGAGCTTCTATACGTTCTGCCAGTACTTGTCATTTATTTTGATGAGATAACGCTGCTGGAACGATGAATTCTTATGATTCTTGAAGCTGAAATGATCTAGCCTTTGTGTGAAATACTTGGTCTCATACTCATACTGTGTTGTAAAATTGACCTTCTCTCGGTTAATAATTGAAAATTCGCCCAGAGTTTTGGGCCTCTAGAAGGAAGGACGCCCTACATTTCAAATTCTTGTCTTCCAAAGGCTGTGGATATTAGTTGGAAACGAAAGGGTTATGGAGATGTCGTAGATGATCTTAAAACACCGCAGGG